>CANNZV010002423.1:0-98768 GCA_947561585.1 Caprella mutica
AACTTGTTTGAGTTAGAACGCAACTATCTTAAAGTTAAAACGCTTATATTATAGTTAGAACGCTTATATTATAGTTAGAACACTTATATTAAAGTTAGAACGCTTCTATTAAAGTTAGAACGCTTATATCATAGTAAGAACGCTTATATTATAGTTAGAACGCTTATATCATAGTTAGAACGCTTATATTATAGTTAGAACGCTTATATCATAGTTAGAACACTTATATTAAAGTTAGAACGCTTATATTAAAGTTAGAACGCTTATATCATAGTTAGA
This sequence comes from Caprella mutica, assembly GCA_947561585.1. Lineage (NCBI taxonomy): Eukaryota > Metazoa > Arthropoda > Malacostraca > Amphipoda > Caprellidae > Caprella > Caprella mutica. The sequence goes on from CANNZV010002423.1 coordinate 280, forward strand.
ACGCTTATATTAAAGTTAGAACGCTTATATTATAGTTAGAACGCTTATATCATAGTTAGAACGCTTATATTATAGTTAGAACGCTTATATTATAGTTAGAACGCTTATATCATAGTTAGAACGCTTATATTATAGTTAGAACGCTTATATTATAGTTAGAACACTTATATTAAAGTTAGAACGCTTCTATTAAAGTTAGAACGCTTATATCATAGTAAGAACGCTTATATTATAGTTAGAACGCTTATATCATAGTTAGAACGCTTATATTATAGTTAGAACGCTTATATCATAGTTAGAACACTTATATTAAAGTTAGAACGCTTATATTAAAGTTAGAACGCTTATATCATAGTTAGAACGCTTATATTAAAGTTAGAACGCTTATATTATAGTTAGAACGCTTATATTAAAGTAAGAACGCTTATATTATAGTTAGAACGCTTATATTATAGTTAGAATGCTTATATTATAGTTAGAACGCTTATATTATAGTTAGAACGCTTATATTATGGTTAGAACGCTTATATTAAAATTAGAACGCTTATATTAAAGTTAGAACGCTTATATTAAAGTTAGAACGCTTATATTAAAGTTAGAACGCTTATATTAAAATTAGAACGCTTATATTAAAGTTAGAACGCTTATATTAAAGTTAGAACGCTTATATTATAGTTAGAACGCTTATATCATAGTTAGAACGCTTATATTATAGTTAGAACGCTTATATCATAGTTAGAACGCTTATATTAAAGTTAGAACGCTTATATTAAAGTTAGAACGCTTATATCATAGTTAGAACGCTTATATTAAAGTTAGAACGCTTATATTATAGTTAGAACGCTTATATTAAAGTAAGAACGCTTATATTATAGTTAGAACGCTTATATTATAGTTAGAATGCTTATATTATAGTTAGAACGCTTATATTATAGTTAGAACGCTTATATTATGGTTAGAACGCTTATATTAAAATTAGAACGCTTATATTAAAGTTAGAACGCTTATATTAAAATTAGAACGCTTATATTAAAGTTAGAACGCTTATATTAAAATTAGAACGCTTATATTAAAGTTAGAACGCTTATATTAAAGTTAGAACGCTTATATTATAGTTAGAACGCTTATATTAAAGTAAGAACGCTTATATTATAGTTAGAACGCTTATATTAAAGTTAGAACGCTTATATTAAAGTTAGAACGCTTATATTAAAGTTAGAACGCTTATATTAAAGTTAGAACGCTTATATTAAAGTTAGAACGCTTATATTAAAGTTAGAACGCTTATATTATAGTTAGAACGCTTATATTAAAGTAAGAACGCTTATATTATAGTTAGAACGCTTATATTAAAGTTAGAACGCTTATATTAAAGTTAGAACGCTTATATTAAAGTTAGAACGCTTATATTATAGTTAGAACGCTTATATTATAGTTAGAACGCTTATAGTATAGTTAGAACGCATATATTACAGTTAGAACGCTCAAACTTACCTACATTAATTCCCATTTTGTAACTGTGACTTTACCATAAGAAAAATGCGAGGAGTTGTATGCTCTAAAATGCATCCGTAAACTTGAGTTACGAATTCAACTTAAACTAAAGAACACGAAAAACCTTTCGGACGAAAAGTTAGATCCTCAAGTTTGAATGTGGTCTTGAATGTGATCAAGAATGTGATCTAGAATGTGATCTTGAATATGATCTTGAATGTGATCTTGAATGTGATCTTGAATATGATCTTGAATGTGATCTAGAATGTGATCTTGAATATGATCTTGAATGTGATCTTGAATGTGATCTTGAATGTGATCTTGAATGTGATCTTGAATGTGATCTTGAATGTGATCTTGAATATGATCTTGAATGCGATCTTGAATGTGTTCTTGAATGTGATCTTGAATGTGATCTTGAATGTGATCTTGAATGTGATCTAGAATGTGATCTAGAATGTGATCTTGAATATGATCTTGAATGCGATCTTGAATGTGTTCTTGAATGTGATCTTGAATGTGATCTAGAATGTGATCTTGAATGTGATCTTGAATGTGATCTTGAATGTGATCTAGAATGCGATCTTGAATGTGTTCTTGAATGTGATCTTGAATGTGATCTTGAATGTGATCTTGAATGTGATCTTGAATGTGATCTAGAATGCGATCTTGAATGTGTTCTTGAATGTGATCTTGAATGTGATCTTGAATGTGATCTTGAATATGATCTTGAATGCGATCTTGAATGTGTTCTTGAATGTGATCTTGAATGTGATCTAGAATGTGATCTTGAATGTGATCTTGAATGTGTTCTTGAATGTGATCTAGAATGCGATCTTGAATGTGTTCTTGAATGTGATCTTGAATGTGATCTTGAATGTGATCTTGAATGTGATCTTGAAAAGCATAACAGTGTCATACTACATCAAGACAAAGCATAACAGTGTCATACTACATCAAGACAAAGCATAACAGTGTCATACTACATCAAGACAAAGCATACCAGTGTCATACTACATCAAGACAAAGCATAAAAGTGTCATACTACATCAAGACAAAGCATAACAGTGTCATACTACATCAAGACAAAGCATAACAGTGTCATACTACATCAAGACAAAGCATAACAGTGTCATACTACATCAAGACAAAGCATAACAGTGTCATACTACATCAAGACAAAGCATAACAGTGTCATATTACATCAAGGCAAAGCATAACAGTGTCATACTACATCAAGACAAAGCATAACAGTGTCATATTACATCAAGACAAAGCATAACAGTGTCATACTACATCAAGACAAAGCATACCAGTGTCATACTACATCAAGACAAAGCATAAAAGTGTCATACTACATCAAGACAAAGCATAACAGTGTCATACTACATCAAGACAAAGCATAACAGTGTCATACTACATCAAGACAAAGCATAACAGTGTCATACTACATCAAGACAAAGCATAACAGTGTCATACTACATCAAGACAAAGCATAACAGTGTCATATTACATCAAGGCAAAGCATAACAGTGTCATATTACATCAAGGCAAAGCATAACAGTGTCATACTACATCAAGACAAAGCATAACAGTGTCATATTACATCAAGACAAAGCATAACAGTGTCATACCACATCAAGACCAAGCATAACAATGTCATACTACATCAAGACAAAGCATAACAGTGTCATACTACATCAAGATAAAGCATAACAGTGTCATACTACATCAAGACAAAGCATAACAGTGTCATACTACATCAAGACAAAGCATAACAGTGTCATACTACATCAAGACAAAGCATAACAGTGTCATACTACATCAAGACAAAGCATAACAGTGTCATACTACATCAAGACAAAGCATAACAGTGTCATATTACATCAAGGCAAAGCATAACAGTGTCATACTACATCAAGACAAAGCATAACAGTGTCATATTACATCAAGACAAAGCATAACAGTGTCATACCACATCAAGACCAAGCATAACAATGTCATACTACATCAAGACAAAGCATAACAGTGTCATACTACATCAAGATAAAGCATAACAGTGTCATACTACATCAAGACAAAGCATAACAGTGTCATACTACATCAAGGCAAAGCATAACAGTGTCATACTACATCAAGACAAAGCATAACAGTGTCATACTACATCAAGACAAAGCATAACAGTGTCATACTACATCAAGACAAAGCATAACAGTGTCATACTACATCAAGACAAAGCATAACAGTGTCATACTACATCCAGGCATTATTTTCTCTCTCATTTTATTTTTTCATATTTTCCTCTCACCAAAAACTGGAGATAAATTTCTCCCCGCAAATAAAATGAAGAAATAAATTACGGTGACGAGAGATGAAAAATACACTACGAGACTTTTATTCTATCCTAATTGTGTTTTATCTTAATTTTGTTTTATCTTAATTGTGTTTTATCTTAATTGTGTTTTATCTTAATTTTGTTTTATCTTAATTGTGTTTTATCCTAATTGTGTTTTATCTTAATTTTGTTTTATCTTAATTGTGTTTTATCTTAATTGTGTTTTATCTTAATTGTGTTTTATCCTAATTGTGTTTTATCTTAATTGTGTTTTATCTTAATTGTGTTTTATCCTAATTGTGTTTTATCTTAATTTTGTTTTATCTTAATTGTGTTTTATCTTAATTGTGTTTTATCCTAATTGTGTTTTATCCTAATTGTGTTTTATCTTAATTGTGTTTTATCTTAATTGTGTTTTATCCTAATTGTGTTTTATCTTAATTGTGTTTTATCTTAATTGTGTTTTATCCTAATTGTGTTTTATCTTAATTGTGTTTTATCTTAATTGTGTTTTATCCTAATTGTGTTTTATCTTAATTGTGTTTTATCTTAATTTTGTTTTATCTTAATTTTGTTTTATCTTAATTGTGTTTTATCTTAATTGTGTTTTATCTTAATTGTGTTTTATCCTAATTGTGTTTTATCTTAATTTTGTTTTATCTTAATTGTGTTTTATCTTAATTGTGTTTTATCTTAATTGTGTTTTATCCTAATTGTGTTTTATCTTAATTGTGTTTTATCTTAATTGTGTTTTATCCTAATTGTGTTTTATCTTAATTTTGTTTTATCTTAATTGTGTTTTATCTTAATTGTGTTTTATCCTAATTGTGTTTTATCCTAATTGTGTTTTATCTTAATTGTGTTTTATCTTAATTGTGTTTTATCCTAATTGTGTTTTATCTTAATTGTGTTTTATCTTAATTGTGTTTTATCCTAATTGTGTTTTATCTTAATTGTGTTTTATCTTAATTGTGTTTTATCTTAATTGTGTTTTATCTTAATTGTGTTTTATCTTAATTGTGTTTTATCCTAATTGTGTTTTATCTTAATTGTGTTTTATCTTAATTTTGTTTTATCTTAATTGTGTTTTATCTTAATTGTGTTTTATCTTAATTTTGTTTTATCTTAATTGTGTTTTATCTTAATTGTGTTTTATCTTAATTGTGTTTTATCTTAATTGTGTTTTATCTTAATTGTGTTTTATCTTAATTGTGTTTTATCTTAATTGTGTTTTATCTTAATTGTGTTTTATCTTAATTGTGTTTTTATCTTAATTGTGTTTTATCTTAATTGTGTTTCATCTTAATTGTGTTTTATCTTAATTGTATTTTACCCTAATTATGTTTTATCCTAATTGTGTTTTATCTTAATTGTGTTTTATCTTAATTGTGTTTTATCTTAATTGTGTTTTTATCTTAATTGTGTTTTATCTTAATTGTGTTTTATCTTAATTGTGTTTTATCTTAATTGTGTTTTATCTTAATTTTGTTTTATCTTAATTGTGTTTTATCCTAATTGTGTTTTATCTTAATTTTGTTTCATCTTAATTGTGTTTTATCCTAATTGTGTTTTATCTTAATTTTGTTTTATCTTAATTGTGTTTTATCTTAATTGTGTTTTATCTTAATTTTGTTTTATCTTAATTGTGTTTTATCTTAATTGTGTTTTATCTTAATTGTGTTTTATCCTAATTTTGTTTTATCTTAATTGTGTTTTATCTTAATTGTGTTTTATCTTAATTGTGTTTTATCTTAATTGTGTTTTATCTTAATTGTGTTTTTATCTTAATTGTGTTTTATCTTAATTGTGTTTCATCTTAATTGTGTTTTATCTTAATTGTATTTTACCCTAATTATGTTTTATCCTAATTGTGTTTTATCTTAATTGTGTTTTATCTTAATTGTGTTTTATCTTAATTGTGTTTTTATCTTAATTGTGTTTTATCTTAATTGTGTTTTATCTTAATTGTGTTTTATCTTAATTGTGTTTTATCTTAATTTTGTTTTATCTTAATTGTGTTTTATCTTAATTGTGTTTTATCTTAATTGTGTTTTTATCTTAATTGTGTTTTATCTTAATTGTGTTTTATCTTAATTTTGTTTTTATATTCTTCTCCATAGAGTTTATTTTCTATTACCAAATAATTACCATTTTACCTCCATTTAATAATACGAATCTCATTAGTTTGCAATTAAGGACCGTACACACGTAGGTTTTTGTCAAGTCTTTCCACCAGACTTTTTGCCAAGCCCCTCCTACTTTTTCTACGAGAATATAAGAAAAAACGATATAATTATTATCTATTTATTATTTATATCGTTTTTTCTTATATTCTCGTGGAAAAAGTAGGAGGAGCTTAGCAAAAAGTCTGGTGGAAAGACCTAAAAAACTCTACGTGTGTACGGTCCTTTACTCCTCAGTCTACATTATTATAAAGACTCGATTAAATAACTGTTAAATTTTCTATAGTTTGTCAAACCAAAACACCAAAAGAAAACGTAGAACGAGAGATATAAAAAGGCCATTTTTGCCTCCTTTCCCACTGAGAACATTGGAATTCATTTTTATTCACTCTTTTGGCCACTATTTCACACGGAATTGTTTATTTAAAATGAGTTATTTTAGAGATTTTTATTCATTTCAAATTGTGATTTTAAATAGAAAATAAAATTAGATATAATTAATTGCATATTTTGTAGTTAGGTATATAATATTCATCATAGTATATTAACTAATACAAATTCTGTATCTTTGAGTTAAAATTTAAGATACTGGGGAAGATTTCAATACAAATTAAAAGATATAAAAAAAAGTGACAGTTTCAAGTAGGTAAAACTCATATTTTTTCATTTTTTTTATCGAGATTCAAACCATTTCATGTATTAATTATTTCACAATACCGAATAGAGTAAAGGGACTACCTTATATTCAAAGGGTCTAAAATGATAGCTAGACCATTTACCCAATATGACTGAAAAATTTCAAAGTGTTAGCTAGATCCCTTACCTTGCTTTGAACTGTTGTCGGTATGACGTCATAGCCTCGCACCTGAAATGTGTTTTTAAAGGTGATAGAGCGAACAGAGTAGATCGGGACTACTAGCAATAGTAGGCACTGATTGTAGGCACTATTGTGACTACTAGCAATAGTAGGCACTGATTGTAGGCACTATTGTGACTACTAGCAATAGTAGGCACTGATTGTAGCCTTTATTGTGACTACTAGCAATAGTAGGCACTAATTGTAGGCCTTATTGTGACTACTAGCAATAGTAGGCACTGATTGTAGGCACTATTGTGACTACTAGCAATAGTAGGCACTGATTGTAGGCACTATTGTGACTACTAGCAATAGTAGGCACTGATTGTAGGCCTTATTGTGACTACTAGCAATAGTAGGCACTGATTTTAGGCTTTATTGTGACTACTAGGAATAGTAAGCACTGATTGTAGGCTTTATTGTGACTACTAGCAATAGTAGGCACTGATTGTAGGCCTTATTGTGACTACTAACAATAGTAGGCACTGATTGTAGGCCTTATTGTGACTACTAGCAATAGTAGGCACTGATTGTAGGCCTTATTGTGACTACTAGCAATAGTAGGCACTGATTGTAGGCCTTATTGTGACTACTAGCAATAGTAGGCACTGATTGTAGGCCTTATTGTGACTACTAGCAATAGTAGGCACTGATTGTAGGCTTTATTGTGACTACTAGGAATAGTAGGCACTGATTGTAGGCCTTATTGTGACTACTAGCAATAGTAGGCACTGATTGTAGGCCTTATTGTGACTACTAGCAATAGTAGGCACTGATTGTAGGCCTTATTGTGACTACTAGCAATAGTAGGCACTGATTGTAGGCCTTATTGTGACTACTAGCAATAGTAGGCACTGATTGTAGGCACTATTGAGACTACTTTAAGTAGGCACTGATTGTAGGCACTATTGAGACTACTTTAAGTAGGCACTGATTGTAGTTATACTTAAATATACATTATAAGTCACTATACTTATTAGGTATGTATATTACATTCTAATTTATAAGTCACTATACTTATTAGGTATGTATATTACATTATAACTAACTATATATCTACACTATAAAGTTTCCTCTCACTAGATTACCGTCCCTTAAAACTTCTCTAACAATATATCCCCTTACACCGTAGCAGCAAAATTAGCATTTTTAACTCGGGGAAACTGTAATTAGTGAAGGTACAGCTTGACATTGTACAGCTAGACATTGTACAGCTAGACATTGTACAGCTTGACAATGTACAGCTAGACATTGTACAGCTTGACAATGTACAGCTAGACATTGTACAGCTAGACATTGTACAGTTTGACAATGTACAGCTAGACATTGTACAGCTAGACATTGTACAGCTAGACATTGTACAGTTAGACATTGTACAGCTTGACAATGTACAGCTAGACATTGTACAGCTTGACAATGTACAGCTAGACATTGTACAGCTAGACATTGTACAGTTTGACAATGTACAGCTAGACATTGTACAGCTAGACATTGTACAGCTAGACATTGTACAGCTAGACATTGTACAGCTTGACAATGTACAGCTAGACATTGTACAGCTTGACAATGTACAGCTAGACATTGTACAGCTAGACATTGTACAGTTTGACAATGTACAGCTAGACATTGTACAGCTAGACATTGTACAGCTAGACATTGTACAGCTAGACATTGTACAGCTTGACAATGTACAGCTAGACATTGTACAGCTAGACATTGTACAGCTTGACATTGTACAGCTTGACATTGTACAGCTTGACATTGTACAGCTAGACATTGTACAGCTAGACATTGTACAGCTTGACATTGTACAGCTTGACATTGTACAGCTTGACATTGTACAGCTAGACATTGTACAGCTAGACATTGTACAGCTTGACATTGTACAGTTAGACATTGTACAGCTAGACATTGTACAGCTTGACATTGTACAGTTAGACATTGTACAGCTTGAGATTGTACAGCTTGACATTGTACAGTTAGACATTGTACAGCTAGACATTGTACAGCTAGACATTGTACAGCTTGACATTGTACAGCTTGACATTGTACAGCTAGACATTGTACAGCTAGACACTGTACAGCTAGACATTGTACAGCTAGACAATGTACAGATAGACATTGTACAGCTAGACATTGTACAGCTTGACATTGTACAGCTAGACATTGTACAGCTAGACACTGTACAGCTTGACATTGTACAGCTTGACATTGTACAGCTAGACATTGTACAGCTTGACATTGTACAGCTTGACATTGTACAGCTTGACATTGTACAGCTAGACATTGTACAGCTAGACATTGTACAGCTTGACATTGTACAGCTTGACATTGTACAGCTTGACATTGTACAGCTAGACATTGTACAGCTAGACATTGTACAGCTTGACATCGTACAGCTTGACATTGTACAGCTTGACATTGTACAGCTAGACATTGTACAGCTAGACATTGTACAGCTAGACATTGTACAGCTAGACATTGTACAGCTAGACATTGTACAGCTTGACACTGTACAGCTTGACATTGTACAGGTTGACAATGTACAGCTTGACAATGTACAGCTTGACATTGTACAGCTAGACATTGTACAGCTAGACACTGTACAGCTTGACATTGTACAGCTTGACATTGTACAGCTAGACATTGTACCGCTAGACATTGTACAGCTAGACAATGTACAGCTTGACATTGTACAGCTTGACATTGTACAGCTTGACATTGTACAGCTAGACATTGTACAGCTAGACATTGTACAGCTTGACATTGTACAGCTTGACATTGTACAGCTTGACATTGTACAGCTTGACATTGTACAGCTAGACATTGTACAGCTAGACATTGTACAGCTAGACATTGTACAGCTAGACATTGTACAGCTAGACATTGTACAGTTTGACATTGTACAGCTTGACATTGTACAGCTAGACATTGTACAGCTAGACATTGTACAGCTTGACACTGTAAAGTCAGCCTGTACACTGTCAAAGGTACAGCTTGGCACAGTATATTAAGTCTGTACAATGTCTTCTTTACATCTAAATTATATATTTAGTATTATTTTCATCACTATACAGTATAACTCCTCTATAGTGAATCTAGAGTCCTGGGCAAGAAAAATACCCCGCATAGTGAACAAATTCCCTCAGTCTGCAATAAAATAGCTATTTAATTCTTAAAAAACTGATTGAAATTGATGGCAGACTATTTGTTTACTATACGGGGTAGTTCTCTTACTCAGGACTCTATATTCACTATAGAGGAGTGAATGTGTATCTACAGAATATGAATTTTAATTATAATATTTTATTATTAAAAATTAGAACACTAGTTTAATATTATACATATAACTTCATCTGATAAAATATATTTTAAATTAAAAATTAAATTGAATCTTTATTGTTTAGATTCTGTCTAAAAACCTAATCAAAATGAACGATTAAGTGTTAATAATTACTGTTTAAATACTTTTTTGCAGATAGCATACTAATCAATCTCCCCTGTCATTACAGGTCAATTATTGCTAATTAATTAATTAGGTTATATACAATGAAATGATAATCAATCCAATGGCCAGTAATTGTACAGCTTTGTCTTTTAATTGCCCATTGGCCCAATGAATGAACCTGTTTGAATGACCCTTAATTTGCTCTGAATTTCAGAGAAGTTATCAAATTTTAATTGGTCTCATTATTTTTTATCTTATAGAGATGTAAAGTTAATTTATAGCTATTAATTACTAATTATTGTAACTAATAGATTATCATCATTTGCATTAATAATCCTAAGTTTTTATAAAAAGGATATAATTTTATTCGGTCTAAAAGAAGATTTTTCAAAATATGATTTTTCAAAATATGATTTTTCAAGATATTATTTTTCAAAATATTATTTTTCAAAATACGATTTTTCAAAATACGATTTTTCAAAATACGATTTTTCAAAATATGATTTTTCAAAATACGATTTTTCAAAATACGATTTTTCAAAATACGATTTTTCAAAATATGATTTTTCAAAATACGATTTTTCAAAATACGATTTTTCAAAATACGATTATTCAAAATACGATTATTCAAAATATAATAATTCAGAATACGATTATTCAAAATACGATTATTCAAAATACGATTATTCAAAATATAATAATTCAGAATACGATTATTCAAAATATATTAATTCAGAATACCATTCTTTAAAACGGTTTTCTAAAAATACGATTATCTAAAATAGGTTTTCCAGAATACGATTTTCAATTAAAAATGTAGATGGTCGCTTTATTACGTGACATTTTTTGTACATATTTAATTTATTTTATAATTGTTCAAACAAACAAAGGAGATTTCACTGAGCAACTTATTCCTTGACAACGGACCATTGAAAAAGTTTTTTGAGGTCTCCCATTATGAAAAAAAGAATGAAATATCTAAGGAAATTCATTGAATAGCCTTCTCTCAAAAAATGTCCGAGACACTCAGTGTTTCAGTTCCCAAAACCAATACACTTAAGTGTATCGCCTATAATTTTGATAAACTTATGTTGGTTCTGGGAAAATTCGGTCTGGAACTTTCGATGTGGAACTTTCGGTAACGTGTTTAATGATTTTCATTAATGTACAGTAATATGAAAAGTTGAAATTAGGAATACTATAATGTGAAGTTTATTTATAGAAAGCGGATATCTTCATTAACCGTTGTAAAATGATACGTAACGTTAGTAATTTTGACATGTTTTGATATTTATTTAACATGAGATTTGAGCGGAAAATTCGGTCTCTGAACTTTCGGTCTGAAGGAAAAATAAAACTTATAAGTTAGATATAAAGGGGGGCGGAGTACCGCCACCCGAACCCAACTGGCAGATCATTGAACAGTCATGAATTGTGCATGAAAACAAACTAGCGGATTCAACAAGCTACCTAACGGTTCCTTATGTTGAGAACCATTGTCTGACTATTATTCATCCGAAACCGAATTTTTCAGATCGAAATATCCTAGACCAAAATTTCCGGCCACCACTTATGTGTTTCAGTGCGATGCACTTTAGTGTCTCTAAGCATGTACTGTAAAGATGCTGGGCGTAATTTCCCTTGAATTATTCAGCCTTGAAGAACATTCGAAATGCTTTCAACCTCTTGAAACACATAAGTATTTCAAACATATAGTATGATCCACTTAAGTGTCTTGGTGTTTGGTAGACAATACGAAACCCTTGGGCGTCTCAGACTGACACACTTTTCTTTAGAGTACTTCTACCTACTTACCTCTCCAATAGAATTTTACACAAATTATGGTAAGTGTCCTAAGTGCATATACGTATATTTTAATTCATTATTCCAAGGAGACAGCATCTCCATTCATCTCTTCCCATGCTTACATTCTGTAGCACATAATGTAAAGTTTGAAACCTTCTGGATTTTCGAACAGATTTTAAACTTTCAGATCTAATGGAATGTATAAATTTATCCTTCAGAACAGAACGGTTATTCGGTCTTCTTTTAGTTTCAAATGATTTAATGCTGGTCATCAATCACACGAGGAATGAAATTAAGGATCCGGTTACTATTTTATTGGGATACACAGTTCAGTAAATATAGGCATTTATGATAATAATCGAAGAAAAGTTTGAACTCTTGTGATTAGTAGGGTTGTGACAATGGTGACCAGACGTTTCATACCCGCACGTTTCATTACCAGACGTTTCGTTACCAGATTCTTCGTTTTATTTTAAACCGGCTTTTTTATTTGAAATGGGTTGTAGACTACAATTTATACCAATTCCATACGTTATGAATTTAACTTTTTAACTCCATATTTTGATTCTCATATACTATTTTCTAATATGGCGTAAATATTTTTCAATTTATAGGGTGAATAAATTTAATACATAGGTAACGAAACGTCCGGTAACGAAACGTCCTACCACCGTTCCAATATGCTTTTATAATCATAGATCTTAAGAATATCACAGACGAAACGAAATGGTATCGAATACTATATACCGCTGGTGTAGAACGATTAAATCCGTTTTAATTCTCACCGTTTATAATATCTTCAGTATCTATGATTTTAAAAGCATATTGTAACAACCCAAGCACTGATTAGCTACGTCCTAACCCGGTGGAAGCCAAGACTACTTTAATTAAGGACAAAATTCTTAAGACAATCTACAAAAATGTCTTAATGCCCGTCCAGACCACAGAACATTGAATAAGAAGAAGCTCAGATCGAACATGTACACAGTCGTCAAAATTCAACCAATCACGTCCACTCATCTGTGACGTCACTATAAACGTTCTCTCGATAACAGTTTGAACGTGCATGCTAACTCAGCTCATTATCTTTGCTGGGAGATTCGCAATTAAAAAAGGAACATTTTTTAATAGAGGGAGCCATATCTACCTACCAAATTATGTACACGATTATCTATAGCCCAGCTACTACGAAATAATAAAATGAATCCTATTTGCAACAAACACAAACTGACACCATTTCGCTAGTACTACGCATTCAAAATAACGGACTCAAACAGAGCTCTTGAAACGAAGCCTCTGATTGGCTTTGACTGAAGACTATTGTCATGTGTGCTCTAATTGGCTCTAGTCGAAATGACGTCACTGTAAATGGCACTCATGAGTAATATTATGGGATCTATGCTTCTTCTATTCAATGTTCTGTGGTCCAGACGCTCCGATAAACCTCTTGAATTTGGAAATACAGGTTTCTTCATAACTCAAAGCCACTTCATATCTCGGGTGCACTAGATAGTTTTCTGTGATTAAAATCATAGAAAACTATGGTTATTGAGGGATAAATATGACGCAATTCTTGACGCAAATCGTTTTCTATAGTGTAAACATAGAAAACTACTTCGTAACTCAAGTGCATTTCATAACTCAGGTCCTTCATTACTCGAGTGCTTCATAACTCAGGAGTTTTACTGTACTTTTTCCGCGTAGAACACGGACAATCTCATTTCTGCCCGTGTTCGTGTCCAACCGAGAGCAATTTATGAACAGCAAATGGAAATATCCGTGATCGCGATTCTGCATTTTAATTCATTGTTACCTTCGCAAATTTGCGTAAGGTTATATTTTACACGGCATTTATTTATTTATTGTTATTCGCATAACTCAAAAAACATTCAACCAAATGGCCTAAAAAATGGTGGGACGATTGGTCAATGTACAGTAACCTTCTGTTGAATTTTGGAAGCGATTTGGCGGAAGGTCAAGGTCATGGTCATTCATAACTCAAAAAGTATTGTACCATATTGCATGAAACTCGGTGGGTCGATTGGTCATCATCCAGTTGCCAGTTTATTAGATTTTGGTAGCGAATGGGTTAAAGGTTGTGGTCAAGGTCATTTATAACTCAAGTATTATTGGATGGTCAAGGTCATTTATAAGCGGTGGCGAAGTTATGCGCTCTACCGAATGCACGTAACCTATTTTTTTTTATATTGTTGTGGATAGGTATACCTAATAATTGAACGATATTAGAATCAATCATGGATGAAGAAACGATTACCTATAGTTACTTAGCCTATTATAAATATTTATCTAGGTACCTATAACCTATATATAATATAAAAACTTGCCTTTCAATTAATCATATCTAAAATGGTAACAAACATGAAATTTGCTTCATATATCACAATATTCATTCAAATAACAGTCACGAACAATTCTATTCCTGTGTCCGCGGAAAAAAATATCCAACATGTTGCAAGACACGGACAGTTTCGATTCTTGTGTCCGTGAAAAAACTGGCCCGCCATCTTGCGAACAAATTTGTTCACGATGACAGAATTTCAGAGAACAATTTGCTTTTGTCGGAGCGTCTGAATTCGAATACTAATGTATAAGTGAAGAGGGAGTCGGGGGGATGCCGCCCCCGAACCCCCCTGCCATATCTTTAAACAATCATGATATGTGCAGTACAACAAACTAGCGGATACAACAAACTAAATAACGACCATTTAGCTAATTTGAGAGTTTCAAAATAATTGTCATTTATTTTGAAACTCTGAATACAAAAGGGCAGTTATGTAGTTTGTTGTATCTCCTAGTTTGTTGTACTGCACACTTCATGATTGTCTAATGACCTGGCAGGGGGGTTCGGCCTTTACACATTCATTAGTAATCGAATTTAAAAGAAATAGTTTCAACCTCTATCATAATTTAAAGTAGTTCGGCTGGTTAGGCTGTTAAACATAGAAGACTCTCCCTGTCTTTTCTATGTACGAATAATTTCCTTAAATTGCACAGTGGTATGACCCTAATTTCCCTGAACTTTTTCGGCTTCATTTAATTCTCTCTAAAATTACTTCTAACTTTTCTCCCTGTCAAATTTATTTGGTAGACTTTTAAACGAGTTTAACTCCTAAAATAAATGTTATATCTCAGGTTTTTTCTTTAAATATTTTCGATTTTTTATTATACTTATTTACTATTTGTCTCTTTTCAATAGGCGAAAAGTTGATTATTTTAACTAATATGTAAAATTGCTATGGTTTTCTTAAATTGTTTCAAAATTTATAATGGATGGAAAAAATAATTGAAGTACTTTCTAATTTTGTACTTTACAAATATACAATAAATATCGAATTTATATCATTATACTTAAATGTTAATATTCACTATTTTAGGCTTTACCCTATATTTATACGATGTTCCGAAGTTAGATTTTAAATTTCAACTTTTAGATTACGTTTCAACATTTCGAATGAAGTCAGTTTTGATTCGAAAATAAGTTCCCTTTAGATGAAATAAATGGTTTTGAAGATAAGTTTTGTGGTCGGTAATTTCAACTGTAAGTTATTATATATAATAAAATATATGTTCCACAATAGAATTAAGAATGGTTGTGAATTCGGTTTAAATTTTTGGGTATTTAGGTAGGGCCGCCATTATTGAATTCTAATTTAATTTTTATGAAGACGTAAGAATATTTTAAATAAATCTTTTAAAAGTAAAATGAATTACAACTGAATACAAATTGAAAAATAAATGATACACTTTAAATGAAATTAAAAAACAAATGAAATTTTGAAAAAAAAAATATTAATTATTTTTTAAAATTAATTTAGAAAAAAATAAGGAATAAATTAATTATAAAATTTACATATGTTTTAAATAAAATAAATAAATTAAATATTAAAAATGCATTTATTTTAAAAAATATTCAAAATTGCTTTCTGGTGTTGTTTAATGAGTTAATAATAATTATACCTTCTATAATCTGTACTAAATTCTGTTTCTTGCCATTGGTGAAATGCGTCATCTCGTTATTTCTGCCAATTCCACCTGGAATTGGAATACTTTGCATTCCTGTCGCAATTCAAATGCAATTTATAAAAATTGAATTGGATTCTTTTATTCGATAAAAAAAAACTATTTTCTTTGATGGAAAGATTATTCCTTCCATCTTCGAAGGTAAGAAAATGAATAACCTAAATTATTAGTTAAAATGACCAAAATTAGTTTAATGAGCTAAACTAAGTCAAGTAAAAGGTATTTTATAAGCATCGGCTCCTTATTTTAACAGAAAATCTTTAGTTTTAACAGAAAGTGGGATCTTCTGCTACATATCTCACCTGATGATTCTTCATAAAGTAACTGATTTGGCAAGTCGTCTTTATCTAATTAAGTAACAGCTTTACATCTTTGGGTCATAAAGGAGACGTGTCGGCCCTCAGTATGATGTACAAGGTTTTTAATAATCGTGCAATCCATCGTATCTGGGGTGAGCTACACCCTTCGAGTGTTGGTTGTCGACTAAGGGTACGTACACACTACAAGCGGAGCGGAGCGGCGCGAGCGTAGCTCCATTAATGTTGGTTGGTATTCGTGTGCAGAGACGCTTGGCTGTTCACACTGCAAGCGGAGCGGCGCTCCAAATAAATAATACTAATAATGGCGCTCCACTCCGCGCTGCTCCGCTCCGCTTGTAGTGTGTACGCACCCTAAGGCCACGTTCACACTGCAAGCGGAGCAGAGCGGCGCGCTCGAAAAATTAATGTATATTTGACGCTTGCAGCACCGCTAGCATCAAATATACATTAATTTTTCAAGCGCCGCTCCGCTCCGCTTGCAGTGTGAACGTGGCCTAACTCGTGCTGCTGCTACTGAAAATAATTATCGACTTGAGATCATTAGATCTCGCTTTCTGCAATTCGGTAGAAGTTCCGAAGTATTTTGAGATTTGGACTAAAGAATTATTTTACTCTGGTGGCTCATTTGATGCGTTTAAACTGGCTGTTAATGCACCATTTTTTTCATCTTATTATCCTTTCTTTTTATTCTGGTGCTCGTGCGGTTTCTTTCTCGGTGATTGATAGACAACTGCTTTTCCCTCGGTTGTGCCAAAACTATTTTCAAAGAATAGTAACAATATTTAATCATTATATGGAAATTCTTTTAACTCGCTGCTCCAGCCTATGTTCCCCGGTAAATTGACCCCCGGTAATTCGATCACCGGTAAATTGACCCCCGGTAATTCGATCACCAGTAAGTTGACCCCCGATAATTTGATCCCGTTTTTTTTTAATTCTTGGACGTTATTCACTTATTGGACTTATATTATGTTTAATTCGTAGTTGTATTATCCATTTGGAACTAATCATATTATTAATTAATTTCATATTTCTTTTCATCTATCAATTCGCCATATATTCCATTTCTTCCCAATCTTTCAAATAATAAACTATACAATATGTATTAAGCTTGGTATCTATCTACTGTACAAAAAAAATCTTAGGAATTTCTACGTAATCTTCCATTATTTTGAAATAAATTATTCCACAGTTTGAAATAAATAAATATAAGTTTTGAAAAAAAAATACACAATCGATTAATAAAATAATATCCCATCTTGGTATCAAAATACAAGTAATTTATTATAAATAGAGCGTACAATTTCATTATCATTGTCATTTCTTAAGTCTTTGATTAATATACATATATTTTATTTTATGCTATTAAATTTTAATATGATATTCGTATACGGGGGTTAAATTATCCAGGGCTCAAATTACCCGGTGATCAAATTATCTGGGAATCAAATTATCCGGGATCAAATTATTTGGGAATCAAATTATCCGGGGATCAAATTCCCGAGAGTCAAATTACCCGGGGATCAAATTATCCTGGGTCAAATTATCCGGGGATCAAATTATCCGAGGATCAAATTACCCGGGGATCAAATTATCCGGGGATCAAATTATCCGGGGATCAAATTATCCGGGGATCAAATTACCCAGGAATCAAATTATCTTGGGATCAAATTATCCGGGGATCAAATTACCCGGGGATCAAATTACTTAGCACCGATATAATAATACCAAAAAATCTAGTATTTCACGTCCAAATTATATAGCTCTGGGCACAAACTTAAAAATGGTTATTTATAGTTTATTTCTGGGATATTCCCTTATTATCCCAGGAACTATTTTTTCTTTCCTGGGCTAAATATTAGATAGATCCTCTCCGGGCTACATGTTAGGTAGACCCTTTTCTCTGCTTGCCCGTCAGCTGTCGAAGCTTTTTCCAGGGCAATCCACTGTCGAAAGAGTTCCCAATTTAGGTCTTTTGTATCTCTATGAATAGGTTTGTTTGCGCTTTGATTGCTTTGTTTTGGAGTGGAATGATGGCTGTGTTTGAGTTAGATAATGGACACAAATAACAAAAACTAAAGTAAATAGAAAAGCAACTGCTATGATTTTTAGTTCAGAAATAAAAGAACAGAGAGATTGTTATTAATGGGAATAGATTGGGTTAGTTCAGAATTATCGGTCAGTACTACATCTTTGGACATATAATAAGAAAAAACGATATAATAGGTTGAATAGAAAACAACCAACCCGGGTTATTTGTTTTACTTAACCTATCCTAGTGAAATAATTATTATATCGTATTTTCTCATATGACCGAAAATGTGGAACTGACCGATAATTAAGAACTTACCCTATCATTTTCAACAATTTCTATTTATTTAACGATTGTGTCCAACCATTTTTTTATTATTTATGTGATACAAGGTCTATGGATAAATTATTTACCAAATTAATATGTTTAAAGATAATTTCCAATTTGCTGGATTGATCCCTTACCTTATTTGACTTAAATTAAAGTACACAGGTATTTTTTATTTTAAAGTATTTTTGTATGAAACAATTATTATTTGGTTTTAAATTTGAATACCAAATTGGTTAAAATTATATTTGTGTATTATTTATGTATAAATTTGAAAAAATACACTATTTTACATATACATTTCCTTATTAGTGTTATATTTAATATATTTATTTATTCAATTTTCGTATCAATTTTATTATTCAATTTTTAAATTAAAATATTTCATTAAATTATCTCTCAAAATCATACCAATTTCTTTTAATTAAATAAGACGATAATTTCCCATTAAAAACAATACATTATTAACAGCTGTGAACCAATACTAAATTCGTTGCGTCCGTATAACTTATATTGAGTTACAGCAGCCTATTTATCACAGGGAAATTAATGTAATTACGGGTAATTTAAAGGGCAAAAGACACTAAATAATGATACCATTAATTGCAACGGTAATTACGGAAAAGAAAACTAATTTATATTACCAATAAACCTTCTAGAAACTATATTGTATATAATATCATTTATATTATTTTATTTTATTCAATTATTTTATTCTATATTTACAATTTTGATTCGTGTCCATAATTTTTATTTCATATTTTAATTCATAATTTTGAAAATAGTAATGAAATTAAAGAACTGTAGTAAATGATTTAGAACTGTAGTAAATGATTTAGAACTGTAGTAAATGATTTAGAACTGTAGTAAATGATTTAGAACTGTAGTAAATGATTTAGAACTGTAGTAAATGATTTAGAACTGTAGTAAATGATTTAGAACTGTAGTAAATGATTTAGAACTGTAGTAAATGATTTAGAACTGTAGTAAATGATTTAGAACTGTAGTAAATGATTTAGAACTAGAATAAATGATTTAGAACTGGAATCAATGATTTAGAACTGGAATCAATGATTTAGAACTGGAATCAATGATTTAGAACTGAAATCAATGATTTAGAACTGGAATCAATGATTTAGAACTGGAATCAATGATTTAGAACTGAAATCAATGATTTAGAAATGGAATCAATGATTTAGAACTGAAATCAATGATTTAGAACTGGAATCAATGATTTAGAACTGAAATCAATGATTTATAACTGAAATCAATGATTTAGAACTGTAGTAAATGATTTAGAACTGTAGTAAATGATTTAGAACTGTAGTAAATGATTTAGAACTGTAGTAAATGATTTAGAACTAGAATAAATGATTTAGAACTGGAATCAATGATTTAGAACTGGAATCAATGATTTAGAACTGGAATCAATGATTTAGAACTGAAATCAATGATTTAGAACTGGAATCAATGATTTAGAACTGGAATCAATGATTTAGAACTGAAATCAATGATTTAGAAATGGAATCAATGATTTAGAACTGGAATCAATGATTTAGAACTGAAATCAATGATTTATAACTGAAATCAATGATTTAGAACTGGAATCAATGATTTAGAACTGAAATCAATGATTTAGAAATGGAATCAATGATTTAGAAATGGAATCAATGATTTAGAACTGGAATCAATGATTTAGAACTGAAATCAATGATTTAGAACTGGAATCAATGATTTAGAACTGGAATCAATGATTTAGAAATGGAATCAATGATTTAGAAATGGAATCAATGATTTAGAAATGGAATCAATGATTTAGAACTGGAATCAATGATTTAGAACTGGAATCAATGATTTAGAACTGAAATCAATGATTTAGAAATGGAATCAATGATTTAGAACTGGAATCAATGATTTAGAACTGAAATCAATGATTTAGAACTGGAATCAATGATTTAGAACTGGAATCAATGATTTAGAAATGGAATCAATGATTTAGAAATGGAATCAATGATTTAGAAATGGAATCAATGATTTAGAACTGGAATCAATGATTTAGAACTGGAATCAATGATTTAGAACTGAAATCAATGATTTAGAACTGGAATCAATGATTTAGAACTGAAATCAATGATTTAGAAATGGAATCAATGATTTAGAAATGGAATCAATGATTTAGAACTGGAATCAATGATTTAGAACTGAAATCAATGATTTAGAACTGGAATCAATGATTTAGAACTGGAATCAATGATTTAGAACTGGAATCAATGATTTAGAACTGAAATCAATGATTTAGAAATGGAATCAATGATTTAGAACTGGAATCAATGATTTAGAACTGGAATCAATGATTTAGAACTGAAATCAATGATTTAGAACTGGAATCAATGATTTAGAACTGGAATCAATGATTTAGAACTGGAATCAATGATTTAGAAATGGAATCAATGATTTAGAACTGGAATCAATGATTTAGAAATGGAATCAATGATTTAGAAATGGAATCAATGATTTAGAACTGGAATCAATGATTTAGAACTGCAGTCATTGATTTAGAACTGGAATCAATGATTTAGAACTGGAATCAATGATTTAGAACTGAAATCAATGATTTAGAACTGCAGTCATTGATTTAGAACTGGAATCAATGATTTAGAACTGGAATCAATGATTTAGAACTGAAATCAATGATTTAGAAATGGAATCAATGATTTAGAAATGGAATCAATGATTTAGAACTGGAATCAATGATTTAGAACTGAAATCAATGATTTAGAAATGGAATCAATGATTTAGAAATGGAATCAATGATTTAGAACTGGAATCAATGATTTAGAACTGGAATCAATGATTTAGAACTGCAGTCATTGATTTAGAACTGGAATCAATGATTTAGAACTGGAATCAATGATTTAGAACTGAAATCAATGATTTAGAAATGGAATCAATGATTTAGAACTGGAATCAATGATTTAGAACTGAAATCAATGATTTAGAAATGGAATCAATGATTTAGAACTGAAATCAATGATTTAGAAATGGAATCAATGATTTAGAACTGAAATCAATGATTTAGAAATGGAATCAATGATTTAGAAATGGAATCAATGATTTAGAACTGGAATCAATGATTTAGAACTGGAATCAATGATTTAGAACTGCAGTCATTGATTTAGAACTGGAATCAATGATTTAGAACTGGAATCAATGATTTAGAACTGAAATCAATGATTTAGAAATGGAATCAATGATTTAGAAATGGAATCAATGATTTAGAACTGGAATCAATGATTTAGAACTGGAATCAATGATTTAGAACTGAAATCAATGATTTAGAACTGGAATCAATGATTTAGAACTGAAATAAATGATTTAGAGCTGAAGTCAATGATTTAGAACTGTAGCCAATGATTTAGAACTGTAGCCAATGATTTAGAACTGAAATCAATGATTTAGAACTGAAGTCAATGATTTAGAACTGTAGCCAATGATTTAGAACTGTAGCCAATGATTTAGAACTGAAATCAATGATTTAGAACTGGAATCAATGATTTAGAACTGAAATCAATGATTTAGAAATGGAATCAATGATTTAGAACTGAAATCAATGATTTAGAACTGAAATCAATGATTTAGAACTGGAATCAATGATTTAGAACTGAAATCAATGATTTAGAAATGGAATCAATGATTTAGAACTGAAATCAATGATTTAGAAATGGAATCAATGATTTAGAACTGGAATCAATGATTTAGAACTGCAGTCATTGATTTAGAACTGGAATCAATGATTTAGAACTGCAGTCATTGATTTAGAACTGGAATCAATGATTTAGAACTGAAATCAATGATTTAGAACTGGAATCAATGATTTAGAACTGAAATCAATGATTTAGAAATGGAATCAATGATTTAGAAATGGAATCAATGATTTAGAACTGGAATCAATGATTTAGAAATGGAATCAATGATTTAGAACTGAAATCAATGATTTAGAACTGAAATCAATGATTTGGAACTGGAATCAATGATTTAGAACTGAAATAAATGATTTAGAACTGTAGCCAATGATTTAGAACTGAAATCAATGATTTAGAACTGAAGTCAATGATTTAGAACTGTAGCCAATGATTTAGAACTGTAGCCAATGATTTAGAACTGAAATAAATGATTTAGAGCTGAAGTCAATGATTTAGAACTGTAGCCAATGATTTAGAACTGTAGCCAATGATTTAGAACTGTAGCCAATGATTTAGAACTGTAGTCAATGATTTAGAACTGTAGCCAATGATTTAGAACTGTAGTCAATGATTTAGAACTGTAGCCAATGATTTAGAACTGAAGTCAATGATTTAGAACTGAAATCAATGATTTAGAACTGGAATCAATGATTTAGAACTGTAGCCAATGATTTAGAACTGAAGTCAATGATTTAGAACTGAAATAAATGATTTAGAGCTGAAGTCAATGATTTAGAACTGTAGCCAATGATTTAGAACTGTAGCCAATGATTTAGAACTGTAGCCAATGATTTAGAACTGGAATCAATGATTTAGAACTGAAATAAATGATTTAGAGCTGAAGTCAATGATTTAGAACTGTAGCCAATGATTTAGAACTGTAGCCAATGATTTAGAACTGTAGCCAATGATTTAGAACTGTAGTCAATGATTTAGAACTGTAGCCAATGATTTAGAACTGAAGTCAATGATTTAGAACTGAAATCAATGATTTAGAACTGGAATCAATGATTTAGAACTGTAGCCAATGATTTAGAACTGAAATCAATGATTTAGAAATGGAATCAATGATTTAGAAATGGAATCAATGATTTAGAACTGGAATCAATGATTTAGAACTGAAATCAATGATTTAGAACTGAAATCAATGATTTAGAACTGGAATCAATGATTTAGAACTGAAATCAATGATTTAGAAATGGAATCAATGATTTAGAACTGGAATCAATGATTTAGAACTGGAATCAATCATTTAGAACTGAAATCAATGATTTAGAACTGGAATCAATGATTTAGAACTGAAATCAATGATTTAGAACTGAAATCAATGATTTAGAACTGAAATCAATGATTTAGAACTGGAATCAATGATTTAGAACTGGAATCAATGATTTAGAACTGAAATCAATGATTTAGAACTGAAATCAATGATTTAGAACTGAAATCAATGATTTAGAACTGAAATCAATGATTTAGAACTGGAATCAATGATTTAGAACTGAAATCAATGATTTAGAAATGGAATCAATGATTTAGAACTGGAATCAATGATTTAGAACTGAAATCAATGATTTAGAAATGGAATCAATGATTTAGAAATGGAATCAATGATTTAGAACTGAAATCAATGATTTAGAACTGGAATCAATGATTTAGAACTGGAATCAATGATTTAGAACTGAAATCAATGATTTAGAAATGGAATCAATGATTTAGAACTGAAATCAATGATTTAGAACTGGAATCAATGATTTAGAACTGAAATCAATGATTTATAACTGAAATCAATGATTTAGAACTGTAGTAAATGATTTAGAACTGTAGTAAATGATTTAGAACTGTAGTAAATGATTTAGAACTGTAGTAAATGATTTAGAACTAGAATAAATGATTTAGAACTGGAATCAATGATTTAGAACTGGAATCAATGATTTAGAACTGGAATCAATGATTTAGAACTGAAATCAATGATTTAGAACTGGAATCAATGATTTAGAACTGGAATCAATGATTTAGAACTGAAATCAATGATTTAGAAATGGAATCAATGATTTAGAACTGGAATCAATGATTTAGAACTGAAATCAATGATTTATAACTGAAATCAATGATTTAGAACTGGAATCAATGATTTAGAACTGAAATCAATGATTTAGAAATGGAATCAATGATTTAGAAATGGAATCAATGATTTAGAACTGGAATCAATGATTTAGAACTGAAATCAATGATTTAGAACTGGAATCAATGATTTAGAACTGGAATCAATGATTTAGAAATGGAATCAATGATTTAGAAATGGAATCAATGATTTAGAAATGGAATCAATGATTTAGAACTGGAATCAATGATTTAGAACTGGAATCAATGATTTAGAACTGAAATCAATGATTTAGAAATGGAATCAATGATTTAGAACTGGAATCAATGATTTAGAACTGAAATCAATGATTTAGAACTGGAATCAATGATTTAGAACTGGAATCAATGATTTAGAAATGGAATCAATGATTTAGAAATGGAATCAATGATTTAGAAATGGAATCAATGATTTAGAACTGGAATCAATGATTTAGAACTGGAATCAATGATTTAGAACTGAAATCAATGATTTAGAACTGGAATCAATGATTTAGAACTGAAATCAATGATTTAGAAATGGAATCAATGATTTAGAAATGGAATCAATGATTTAGAACTGGAATCAATGATTTAGAACTGAAATCAATGATTTAGAACTGGAATCAATGATTTAGAACTGGAATCAATGATTTAGAACTGGAATCAATGATTTAGAACTGAAATCAATGATTTAGAAATGGAATCAATGATTTAGAACTGGAATCAATGATTTAGAACTGGAATCAATGATTTAGAACTGAAATCAATGATTTAGAACTGGAATCAATGATTTAGAACTGGAATCAATGATTTAGAACTGGAATCAATGATTTAGAAATGGAATCAATGATTTAGAACTGGAATCAATGATTTAGAAATGGAATCAATGATTTAGAAATGGAATCAATGATTTAGAACTGGAATCAATGATTTAGAACTGCAGTCATTGATTTAGAACTGGAATCAATGATTTAGAACTGGAATCAATGATTTAGAACTGAAATCAATGATTTAGAACTGCAGTCATTGATTTAGAACTGGAATCAATGATTTAGAACTGGAATCAATGATTTAGAACTGAAATCAATGATTTAGAAATGGAATCAATGATTTAGAAATGGAATCAATGATTTAGAACTGGAATCAATGATTTAGAACTGAAATCAATGATTTAGAAATGGAATCAATGATTTAGAAATGGAATCAATGATTTAGAACTGGAATCAATGATTTAGAACTGGAATCAATGATTTAGAACTGCAGTCATTGATTTAGAACTGGAATCAATGATTTAGAACTGGAATCAATGATTTAGAACTGAAATCAATGATTTAGAAATGGAATCAATGATTTAGAACTGGAATCAATGATTTAGAACTGAAATCAATGATTTAGAAATGGAATCAATGATTTAGAACTGAAATCAATGATTTAGAAATGGAATCAATGATTTAGAACTGAAATCAATGATTTAGAAATGGAATCAATGATTTAGAAATGGAATCAATGATTTAGAACTGGAATCAATGATTTAGAACTGGAATCAATGATTTAGAACTGCAGTCATTGATTTAGAACTGGAATCAATGATTTAGAACTGGAATCAATGATTTAGAACTGAAATCAATGATTTAGAAATGGAATCAATGATTTAGAAATGGAATCAATGATTTAGAACTGGAATCAATGATTTAGAACTGGAATCAATGATTTAGAACTGAAATCAATGATTTAGAACTGGAATCAATGATTTAGAACTGAAATAAATGATTTAGAGCTGAAGTCAATGATTTAGAACTGTAGCCAATGATTTAGAACTGTAGCCAATGATTTAGAACTGAAATCAATGATTTAGAACTGAAGTCAATGATTTAGAACTGTAGCCAATGATTTAGAACTGTAGCCAATGATTTAGAACTGAAATCAATGATTTAGAACTGGAATCAATGATTTAGAACTGAAATCAATGATTTAGAAATGGAATCAATGATTTAGAACTGAAATCAATGATTTAGAACTGAAATCAATGATTTAGAACTGGAATCAATGATTTAGAACTGAAATCAATGATTTAGAAATGGAATCAATGATTTAGAACTGAAATCAATGATTTAGAAATGGAATCAATGATTTAGAACTGGAATCAATGATTTAGAACTGCAGTCATTGATTTAGAACTGGAATCAATGATTTAGAACTGCAGTCATTGATTTAGAACTGGAATCAATGATTTAGAACTGAAATCAATGATTTAGAACTGGAATCAATGATTTAGAACTGAAATCAATGATTTAGAAATGGAATCAATGATTTAGAAATGGAATCAATGATTTAGAACTGGAATCAATGATTTAGAAATGGAATCAATGATTTAGAACTGAAATCAATGATTTAGAACTGAAATCAATGATTTGGAACTGGAATCAATGATTTAGAACTGAAATAAATGATTTAGAACTGTAGCCAATGATTTAGAACTGAAATCAATGATTTAGAACTGAAGTCAATGATTTAGAACTGTAGCCAATGATTTAGAACTGTAGCCAATGATTTAGAACTGAAATAAATGATTTAGAGCTGAAGTCAATGATTTAGAACTGTAGCCAATGATTTAGAACTGTAGCCAATGATTTAGAACTGTAGCCAATGATTTAGAACTGTAGTCAATGATTTAGAACTGTAGCCAATGATTTAGAACTGTAGTCAATGATTTAGAACTGTAGCCAATGATTTAGAACTGAAGTCAATGATTTAGAACTGAAATCAATGATTTAGAACTGGAATCAATGATTTAGAACTGTAGCCAATGATTTAGAACTGAAGTCAATGATTTAGAACTGAAATAAATGATTTAGAGCTGAAGTCAATGATTTAGAACTGTAGCCAATGATTTAGAACTGTAGCCAATGATTTAGAACTGTAGCCAATGATTTAGAACTGGAATCAATGATTTAGAACTGAAATAAATGATTTAGAGCTGAAGTCAATGATTTAGAACTGTAGCCAATGATTTAGAACTGTAGCCAATGATTTAGAACTGTAGCCAATGATTTAGAACTGTAGTCAATGATTTAGAACTGTAGCCAATGATTTAGAACTGAAGTCAATGATTTAGAACTGAAATCAATGATTTAGAACTGGAATCAATGATTTAGAACTGTAGCCAATGATTTAGAACTGAAATCAATGATTTAGAAATGGAATCAATGATTTAGAAATGGAATCAATGATTTAGAACTGGAATCAATGATTTAGAACTGAAATCAATGATTTAGAACTGAAATCAATGATTTAGAACTGGAATCAATGATTTAGAACTGAAATCAATGATTTAGAAATGGAATCAATGATTTAGAACTGGAATCAATGATTTAGAACTGGAATCAATCATTTAGAACTGAAATCAATGATTTAGAACTGGAATCAATGATTTAGAACTGAAATCAATGATTTAGAACTGAAATCAATGATTTAGAACTGAAATCAATGATTTAGAACTGGAATCAATGATTTAGAACTGGAATCAATGATTTAGAACTGAAATCAATGATTTAGAACTGAAATCAATGATTTAGAACTGAAATCAATGATTTAGAACTGAAATCAATGATTTAGAACTGGAATCAATGATTTAGAACTGAAATCAATGATTTAGAAATGGAATCAATGATTTAGAACTGGAATCAATGATTTAGAACTGAAATCAATGATTTAGAAATGGAATCAATGATTTAGAAATGGAATCAATGATTTAGAACTGAAATCAATGATTTAGAACTGGAATCAATGATTTAGAACTGGAATCAATGATTTAGAACTGCAGTCATTGATTTAGAACTGGAATCAATGATTTAGAACTGGAATCAATGATTTAGAACTGAAATCAATGATTTAGAACTGGAATCAATGATTTAGAACTGGAATTAATGATTTAGAACTGCAGTCATTGATTTAGAACTGGAATCAATGATTTAGAACTGAAATCAATGATTTAGAAATGGAATCAATGATTTAGAACTGAAATCAATGATTTAGAACTGAAATCAATGATTTAGAAATGGAATCAATGATTTAGAACTGGAATCAATGATTTAGAACTGGAATCAATGATTTAGAACTGCAGTCATTGATTTAGAACTGGAATCAATGATTTAGAACTGGAATCAATGATTTAGAACTGAAATCAATGATTTAGAAATGGAATCAATGATTTAGAACTGAAATCAATGATTTAGAAATGGAATCAATGATTTAGAAATGGAATCAATGATTTAGAACTGGAATCAATGATTTAGAACTGGAATCAATGATTTAGAACTGAAATCAATGATTTAGAACTGGAATCAATGATTTAGAACTGAAATAAATGATTTAGAGCTGAAGTCAATGATTTAGAACTGTAGCCAATGATTTAGAACTGTAGCCAATGATTTAGAACTGAAATCAATGATTTAGAACTGAAGTCAATGATTTAGAACTGTAGCCAATGATTTAGAACTGTAGCCAATGATTTAGAACTGAAATAAATGATTTAGAACTGGAATCAATGATTTAGAACTGTAGCCAATGATTTAGAACTGGAATCAATGATTTAGAACTGAAATAAATGATTTAGAGCTGAAGTCAATGATTTAGAACTGTAGCCAATGATTTAGAACTGGAATCAATGATTTAGAACTGAAGTCAATGATTTAGAACTGTAGCCAATGATTTAGAACTGGAATCAATGATTTAGAACTGAAATAAATGATTTAGAGTTGAAGTCAATGATTTAGAACTGGAATCAATGATTTAGAACTGGAATCAATGATTTAGAGCTGAAGTCAATGATTTAGAACTGTAGCCAATGATTTAGAACTGGAATCAATGATTTAGAACTGAAATAAATGATTTAGAGCTGAAGTCAATGATTTAGAACTGTAGCCAATGATTTAGAACTGTAGCCAATGATTTAGAACTGTAGCCAATGATTTAGAACTGTAGCCAATGATTTAGAACTGAAATCAATGATTTAGAACTGTAGTCAATGATTTAGAACTGGAACCAATGATTCAGAACTGGAATCATCTAAAGGGAGCCTCTCTCTTATCCAATTGGTATAGAGATGAGGAAAGTGACGTAGTTTATCACGTCTGTCGCGTCGTAAGTCCTACCAATGTGTTACGAATGTATACTGTCGAAGTAAATCTTCCAATATCCTATATTCGGATGAAAATTATGTTCCATATTTTTCTATGTGAGGAACGACAGTTTTTAAGTAATTTAGTAGAGTGCTTTCCCGTTAAGAATAACGTGTTTTCAATAGTATCAATATTAGTAAGTTCTTCTATGTTCTCATGATGCTCCCTCTATGTTCTCATGATGCTCCCTCTATGTTCTCATGATGCTCCCTCTATGTTCTCATGATGCTCCCTCTAAGTTCTCATGATGCTCCCTCTATGTTCTCATGGTGCTCCCCTTATGTTCTCATGATGCTCCCACTATGTTCTCATGATGCTCCCTCTAAGTTCTCATGATGCTCCCTCTATGTTCTCATGATGCTCCCTCTATGTTCTCATGATGCTCCCTCTAAGTTCTCATGATGCTCCCTATATGTTCTCATGATGCTCCCTCTATGTTCTCATGATGCTCCCTCTATGTTCTCATGATGCTCCCTCTAAGTTCTCATGATGCTCCCTCTATGTTCTCATGATGCTCCCTTTATGTTCTCATGATGCTCCTTCTATGTTCTCATGATGCTCCCTCTATGTTCTCATGATGATCCCTTTATGTTCTCATGATGCTCCTTCTATGTTCTCATGATGCTCCTTCTATGTTCTCATGATGCTCTCTCTATGTTCTCATGATGCTCCCTCTATGTTCTCATGATGCTCCCTTAAGTTCTCATGATGCTCCCTCTAAGTTCTCATGATGCTCCCTCTATGTTCTCATGATGCTCCCTCTATGTTCTCATGATGCTCCCTCTAAGTTCTCATGATGCTCCCTCTATGTTCTCATGATGCTCCCTCTATGTTCTCATGATGCTCCTTATATGTTCTCATGATGCTCCTTCTATGTTCTCATGATGCTCCCTCTATGTTCTCATGATGCTCCTTCTATGTTCTCATGATGCTCCTTCTATGTTCTCATGATGCTCCCTTTATGTTCTCATGATGCTCCTTCTATGTTCTCATGATGCTCCCACTATGTTCCCATGATGCTCCCTCTATGTTCTCATGATGCTCCTTCTATGTTCTCATGATGCTCTCTCTATGTTCTCATGATGCTCTCTCTATGTTCTCATGATGCTCCCTCTATGTTCTCATGGTGCTCCCCTTATGTTCTCATGATGCTCCCCTTATGTTCTCATGATGCTCCTTCTATGTTCTCATGATGCTCTCTCTATGTTCTCATGATGCTCTCTCTATGTTCTCATGATGCTCCCTCTATGTTCTCATGGTGCTCCCCTTATGTTCTCATGATGCTCCCACTATGTTCTCATGATGCTCCCTCTATGTTCTCATGATGCTCTCTCTATGTTCTCATGATGCTCCCTCTATGTTCTCATGATGCTCCCTCTATGTTCTCATGATGCTCCCTCTATGTTCTCATGATGCTCCTTCTATGTTCTCATGATGCTCCCTCTATGTTCTCATGATGCTCCCTCTATGTTCTCATGATGTTCCCCTTATGTTCTCATGATGCTCCCACTATGTTCTCATGATGCTCTCTCTATGTTCTCATGATGCTCTCTCTATGTTCTCATGATGCTCCCTCTATGTTCTCATGATGCTCTCTCTATGTTCTCATGATGCTCTCTCTATGTTCTCATGATACTCCCTCTATGTTCTCATGATGCTCCCTCCATGTTCTCATGATGCTCCCTCCATGTTCTCATGATGCTCCCTCTATGTTCTCATGATGCTCCCTCTATGTTCTCATGATGCTCCCTCTATGTTCTCATGATGCTCCCTCTATGTTCTCATGATGCTCCCTCTATGTTCTCATGATGCTCCCTCTATGTTCTCATGATGCTCCCTCTATGTTCTCATGGTGCTCCCCTTATGTTCTCATGATGCTCCCACTATGTTCTCATGATGCTCCCTCTATGTTTTCATGATGCTCTCTCTATGTTCTCATGATGCTCCCTCTATGTTCTCATGATGCTCCCTCTATGTTCTCATGATGCTCCCTCTATGTTCTCATGATGCTCCTTCTATGTTCTCATGATGCTCCCTCTATGTTCTCATGATGCTCCCTCTATGTTCTCATGATGCTCCCCTTATGTTCTCATGATGCTCCCACTATGTTCTCATGATGCTCTCTCTATGTTCTCATGATGCTCTCTCTATGTTCTCATGATGCTCCCTCTATGTTCTCATGATGCTCTCTCTATGTTCTCATGATGCTCTCTCTATGTTCTCATGATGCTCCCTCTATGTTCTCATGATGCTCCCTCCATGTTCTCATGATGCTCCCTCCATGTTCTCATGATGCTCCCTCCATGTTCTCATGATGCTTCCTCTATGTTCTCATGATGCTCCCTCTATGTTCTCATGATGCTCCCTCTATGTTCTCATGATGCTCCCTCTATGTTCTCATGATGCTCCCTCTATGCTCTCATGATGCTCCCTCCATATTCTCATGATGCTCCCTCTATGTTCTCATGATGCTCCCTCTATGTTCCCATGATGCTCCCTCCATGTTCTCATGATGCTCCCTCTATGTTCTCATGATGCTCCCTCTATGTTCTCATGATGCTCCCTCCATGTTCTCATGATGCTCCCTCTATGTTCTCATGATGCTCCTCCTATGATCTCATGATGCTCCCTCTATGTTCTCATGATGCTCCTCCTATGATCTCATGATGCTCCCTCTATGTTCTCATGATGCTCCCTCTATGTTCTCATGATGCTCCTCCTATGATCTCATGATGCTCCCTCTATGTTCTCATGATGCTTCCTCCATGTTCTCATGATGCTCCCTCCATGTTCTCATGATGCTTCCTCTATGTTCCCATGATGCTCCCTCCATGTTCTCATGATGCTCCCTCTATGTTCTCATGATGCTCCCTCTATGTTCTCATGATGCTCCCTCCATGTTCTCATGATGCTCCCTCTATGTTCTCATGATGCTCCCTCTATGTTCTCATGATGCTCTCTCTATGTTCTCATGATGCTCCCTCTATGTTCTCATGATGCTCCCTCTATGTTCTCATGATGCTCCTTCTATGTTCTCATGATGCTCCCTCTATGTTCTCATGATGCTCCCTCTATGTTCTCATGATGCTCCCCTTATGTTCTCATGATGCTCCCACTATGTTCTCATGATGCTCTCTCTATGTTCTCATGATGCTCTCTCTATGTTCTCATGATGCTCCCTCTATGTTCTCATGATGCTCTCTCTATGTTCTCATGATGCTCCCTCTATGTTCTCATGATGCTCCCTCTATGTTCTCATGATGCTCCCTCTATGTTCTCATGATGCTCCCTCCATGTTCTCATGATGCTCCCTCTATGTTTTCATGATGCTCTCTCTATGTTCTCATGATGCTCCCTCTATGTTCTCATGATGCTCCCTCTATGTTCTCATGATGCTCCCTCTATGTTCTCATGATGCTCCTTCTATGTTCTCATGATGCTCCCTCTATGTTCTCATGATGCTCCCTCTATGTTCTCATGATGCTCCCCTTATGTTCTCATGATGCTCCCACTATGTTCTCATGATGCTCTCTCTATGTTCTCATGATGCTCTCTCTATGTTCTCATGATGCTCCCTCTATGTTCTCATGATGCTCTCTCTATGTTCTCATGATGCTCTCTCTATGTTCTCATGATGCTCCCTCTATGTTCTCAAGATGCTCCCTCCATGTTCTCATGATGCTCCCTCCATGTTCTCATGATGCTCCCTCCATGTTCTCATGATGCTTCCTCTATGTTCTCATGATGCTCCCTCTATGTTCTCATGATGCTCCCTCTATGTTCTCATGATGCTCCCTCTATGTTCTCATGATGCTCCCTCTATGCTCTCATGATGCTCCCTCCATATTCTCATGATGCTCCCTCTATGTTCTCATGATGCTCCCTCTATGTTCCCATGATGCTCCCTCCATGTTCTCATGATGCTCCCTCTATGTTCTCATGATGCTCCCTCTATGTTCTCATGATGCTCCCTCCATGTTCTCATGATGCTCCCTCTATGTTCTCATGATGCTCCTCCTATGATCTCATGATGCTCCCTCTATGTTCTCATGATGCTCCTCCTATGATCTCATGATGCTCCCTCTATGTTCTCATGATGCTCCTCCTATGATCTCATGATGCTCCCTCTATGTTCTCATGATGCTCCCTCTATGTTCTCATGATGCTCCTCCTATGATCTCATGATGCTCCCTCTATGTTCTCATGATGCTTCCTCCATGTTCTCATGATGCTCCCTCCATGTTCTCATGATGCTTCCTCTATGTTCCCATGATGCTCCCTCCATGTTCTCATGATGCTCCCTCTATGTTCTCATGATGCTCCCTCTATGTTCTCATGATGCTCCCTCCATGTTCTCATGATGCTCCCTCTATGTTCTCATGATGCTCCCTCTATGTTCTCATGATGCTCTCTCTATGTTCTCATGATGCTCCCTCTATGTTCTCATGATGCTCCCTCTATGTTCTTACAAATTTTCTTCAATGGATTGAAACACACGGTTTTTTTCCATTACTGTATATAATTCATTGCTATTTCTATATTTCACATACCACTTTGTTTCATTACACGGTACATTCAAATAATGCATAACCTCTATTCATTCGAGCCATCCATCTACTTCATATCGCTAGAATGACACAGATGACGTCACACTGTGATTGATGTGGCCTGGTACACTCTGAACAATTACCATTTGATGAATGACCTCTTGTCAATTTCTAGAAAATGAATGGTATTCATTCCTAATATGAATGAGTTGGTGAATGATGAATTAATTAGTAATAATATGAAATAGTTACTTGAATTCGTTAGCTAATATAGTAAAAAAGTGAATAAATGGTATCAGTTTAAAATATTATATATTGATTAAACTCTTGATTATAATTTATTAATCCTTCACCTAATTAATTTTTTCAATCAAAAGTGTATTACATTAATTAATTACATATGTATATGTATATATAAAGTAATTACTGTAGTGTATCATTGCAGTGTACTATAGAAAAGTACAGTACAGTACTCTGTAATAAATTGCTACAGAGTACAGTAGAAATTTCTACAGAGTACAGTAGAAATTGCTACAGAGTACAGTAGAAATTGCTACAGAGTACAGTAGAAATTGCTACAGAGTACAGTAGAAATTGCTACAGAGTACAGTAGAAATTGCTACAGAGTACAGTAGAAATTTCTACAGAGTACAGTAGAAATTGCTACAGAGTACAGTAGAAATTACTACAGAGTACAGTAGAAATTGCAACAGAGTACAGTAGAAATTGCTACAGTACTGTAGCGGTAAGTACTATCAAGTTTCTTATCTGTAATGACTCTGAAGATAATGAACCTCCTGGGGATGCGAGGGGGAGGTGGGGAAAGTGTTGGGCAGATGGGGGAAGGTGTGGGGGAGGTGTGGGAAGGTGTGGGACAAATAGAGGAAGGTGTGGGGGAGGTTGAGGAAGGTGTGGGGTAGATGGGGGAGGTATGGGGGAGATGGGGGAGGTGTGGGGGAGAGTTAACGAACAACAACCTGTGAGATCTACTGGTTGACTGGTCTTTGCTTCAAATTCAGGTGTCTCTGACTAGGATGAGACTGACGATAGGACCAGGCTGGCTCTCCAGGTATAGGAGGATAAAACCACCAGGTTCAGGTTCAGTGTTGGAAACCTCTGGCGGTATGCATGGATGTCTAACCTGTTTAGCGAAAGACTTTACCCACTCTGGCACCAAAGACCGAGTAGGATTTGAGTCCTAATCTGAAAGTTTTCATGTAGGGTACCGATTTCCCAGTGGTCAAAAGGGAGGGTCAGAGTGGCGGGTTTATGGTTATCCTTCCCATCGACTCCCTATCCCGGTTGCGCAAAATCGAAATACGAGTTGAAGAAGCTTGGATTATTCTGTAAGGGACCGCCCTGCTTTTAACACCTGCAGAATCTCAAAATAAAGCGGACAAGAAGCGCAAGTCAATCACAGGTGCCTTACACTTCCCGTGTGTGATGACACCCCAACGGGGTTGACCAAGGCCCTGGTCCAGGATCTGCCCAAACCGGGTATCCTAGGGCCTAAAGTTGCCACGAAACCCCGATGGTCTGGACGCAACGCGGACGGCGGGTGGTTGTAGTCATGGTTCTTCTTATACTAAGATGGTATGAAGAACACGTAATTTTGACAGGCAATTACACTAGTGAATATTTCGATCACTTTTTCAAAAGAAAATCATTATACAAATACTGTTTTAACGATTTAATTTGTTATTATAAGTTACATTACTTATTTAACATATAAATTTTTAAATCTATTAAATGCATAATTACCAGAAAATCCCAAGATTTTCACTCTTTATTAGTAAATTGTGTTCCATATTTTGGCTTTAGGGCAATTAATTCCTTGTCATTTGATCCCCGGTCGTTTGATCCCTAGTCATATTTTTCTATTTAAACACGTAGTAGATAATTTATATATAAGTTTATATATTTATTGTATAACATATAATAAAAATATACACTTTATAGTTAATTAAATTAAATTTAAGTGGTAAGTGTAAAAACAGTTAACAAGAAAATAAATCTTTTACATTCAAATAAGTAACGAATTATGCTATCAAATTTACCTCCAGAAAAAAATGATTTTCAACGACTAAATCAAATGTACTTGCATACCCCGCTCTTATTACAACTCGCACGAATGACAAATAAGTGTGGAACATGTCTTGCAGTAATTATTCCTCCTGATATAGTAAAATAATTGAGGAGTAAATTGTTCCATTTGTTTGTTACTTAATTAATTAATTAATCTTAATTAATTTTAAGATATATTCATTCCTGGAAAAATAATTGCAAGTCATGTTTCACACCTGTTTAACCTGACACAAGAGCAGCTGTAGCCTAAATTTAGGCCTTTTTTACACGGAGCGTTTTTTCTCAACAAAAATGTAGCGTGAAAAATCGTCCAATCTAAGTGGACATGCAAAACGCATACGTCTGTCCAGTCGTAGCGATATTTTAAGAAACAATTTTTATTGCTGTGAAATGAGAAAAACGACCGTGTGAAAGGGGCACACGAGCGTTTTTTCATCGCGTCTAGAATTGTCCGTTCTTTTAACATGCGTCCAAAAGACGCATGTGTGCTCACATACCATAGAGTTACATGCTATTTTAAGATCATGCGTTAATTGACGCTCGTCAAAAAAGGCTCGTGTGCGTGGCCCGCACACGAGCGTCTCTTGGACACAACGTGAAATAAACGCAGACGCATGGATTAATCCAGATGCATAGGGAGTGACACGCATCATGCACTAGGCACACTATGTCTAACTAGTGACTAGTCACACTGTGGATAATCTAACTAGTATATCAACTATAGCAGTTGTATCTAGGATACAATAGTGATCATATTTAGGATACTAAAGTCATCGTATCTAGGATACTATAGCAATAGTATCTAGGATACTATATTAATCGTATCTAGGATACTATATTAATCGTATCTAGGATACTAAAGCAATCGTATCTAGGATACTAAAGCAATCGTATCTAGGATACTAAAGCAATCGTATCTAGGATACTAAATAAATCGTATCTAGGATATACTAAAGCAATCGTATCTAGGATACTAAAGCAATCGTATCAAGGATACTAAAGCAATCGTATCTAGGATGCTATAGCAATCGTATCTAGGATACTATATCAATCGTATCTAGGATACTATAGCAATCGCATCTAGGATACTATAGCAATCGTATCTAGGATACTACAAATAGCAATCGTATCTAGGATACTATTATCTCTTTCATTTATTGTCATTAGAGTTCATTCTAATTGAAAAATAAGTTTAATTTCGTCTTTGTTTCTTCAGCAAACACACAAGTAATTGAAATTAAAAGAGTTTCGAAGTAAACAGATTTTATTCCAACTTTTATTTTAGAGAAACATTTTTCAACATTACGATTATTTATATAAATACAACTTTGAATGTTTGAAACGGTTCATGCGATATTGTAAATAAATATATATTGGAATTTATATTTATTTTTCATACTATTTTGTTTACTTATTTAGTCCACAATAAAAAAAAATCGCAAAAAGATTTTAGCAATTTTTCATTATTTCGTACATTAGTTAAATATTTTTAGTTGATATAAGAAAACGTCTAATTAAACTTTAAGTATTATAAATAAAGTATGTTATATGTACTATAATAAGAGCGACGTCTGTCCGTGTGTCACACTTTTATTGTTAAATATATATTAAAAGGAAAAACTTATAATTTGTGGCCATGGCAACGGGTCACACTAATATTAATAATTAAAAAAAATGATTTTTACTTTTGAGAATAAGAAATAGTTTTTTTCAATCAACTTCTAATTAAATATGAACCTATTAAATAATTTAATTTTTTAAAGATAAACAACAGGTACTGTACTAATATATAATATATTGATTAAATACCTGGGTGATAATTTATTTATTAAAGATATAGTATAAGTAAATATTCGATTTTCTTTTCATCATCTTTGTAGGTTTTAATTGATAAATAAAATAAATTAAATTTATTTTTAAAAAATTGCTAAATTTAGTATTCTGAAATAATCCTACTGTTCATAATTATATATATATATATTTTAATGTAAACTCTACATATAGCAGTAATTTAATATTTCATATTATAAGTTAATTACCAAATGACCTCTACAATTTCTGGTCAATTTTAGAGGCTATAAAAGTTAAAATAAAAATTTAAATCAAGGGTAAAAAATTTTAACTTCAAAATGGAAAAAAGTTTCAGAATCGTTCGTGTTCCTTGTTTCTAATTTTCCAAACGTATTCAGAAACTTTATGATGTAAATGGAGGATAAATAGGATAGGTATAAATTTTTCATTCTTTAGATCTCACTTTTCAGTTTAGATCATTCTATAATCTATACAATAGAAAAAAATCTAAACAAATTCATACACGAAAATTCATTTTACTCGATAGAAAAAAATATAAGATAAATACTATTTAATTCAATATCAATTTGTATCCAAGATACCTTCAGGTATCATAGAACAGAGGATTCTAACTACGGATACCAATTAAAATGTAAGTTAAATAATAATTACAATTAAAGTTCATTTTTTCTTACACGTCCGAAAATGTGGAACCGTTCGACAACGTTCCATAATAAATATTAACTATCAAATTAACGTTTCAAAATACATTTTTTATCTATATTTCAGTTCAATTTTGTGCATCACATTATCAATATCTAAACTCATTCTTTACTTTCCTCACTTGAAAAAAATGGAAGGGATAAAAAGTGATATATTGTTAAAGTGTTCGAAGTGGAGGAGATTCGGCCTTAAAAGTGAAGTTTGTTGAAAATGTTTGCCTTCGGAATTATGGGATATTGAGTGGTACGGCCTATACAGAATATTGTAGTGTACGGCCTATAATAGTGAAAAACTTACAGTGTACGGCCTATACAGAACATTGTAGTGTACGGCCTATAATAGTGAAAAACTTACAGTGTACGGCCTATACAGAACATTGTAGTGTACGGCCTATAATAGTGAAAAACTTACAGTGTACGGCCTATACAGAACATTGTAGTGTACGGCCTATAATATTGAAAAACTTACAGTGTACGGCCTATGCAGAATATTGTAGTGTACGGCCTATAATAGTGAAAAACTTACAGTGTACGGCCTATACAGAACATTGTAGTGTACGGCCTATAATATTGAAAAACTTACAGTGTACGGCCTATGCAGAATATTGTAGTGTACGGCCTATAATAGTGAAAAACTTACAGTGTGCGGCCTATACAGAACATTGTAGTGTACGGCCTATAATATTGAAAAACTTACAGTGTACGGCCTATACAGAACATTGTAGTGTACGGCCTATAATATTGAAAAAACTTACAGTGTACGGCCTATACAGAACATTGTAGTGTACGGCCTATAATATTGAAAAACTTACAGTGTACGGCCTATACAGAACATTGTAGTGTACGGCCTATAATATTGAAAAACTTACAGTGTACGGCCTATACAGAACATTGTAGTGTACGGCCTATAATAGTGAAAAAACTTACAGTGTACGGCCTATACAGAACATTGTAGTGTACGGCCTATAATAGTGAAAAAACTTACAGTGTACGGCCTATACAGAACATTGTAGTTGAGTGCCTATAATAGCGAAAAAACTTACAGTATACGGCCTATAACACTGAAAAACATTATAGTGCACGGCCTATAACAGTGAAAAATATTATAGTGTACGGCCTATAACAGCGAAAAATATTATAGTGTACGGCCTATAACACTGAAAAACATAATAGTGTACGGCCTATACAGAACATTGTAGTGTACGGCCTATAACACTGAAAAATATTATAGTGTACGGCCTATAGCACAGAAAAACATTATAGTGTACGGCCTATAAGGCTATAACAGTTAAAAAAACAAACATTATAGTGCACCATAACAAGATATAGTAGGCTTATAGTTTATGGTAATGTGCTACGGTAGTAGGTTTATAGTAATAAAAATAAGTAAAAAATAAGATAGTGAAATCACACCCAGTGAAGACTCCACAGCAGCATCTCTTTCCCCGCCCCTTTTTCCACACGCTCCGCCCCTTTTCTAATTAGCTCCGCCCCACGAGCTAAAGAATAAATTATATCTTAATGTATTGTGGATTAAAATTTTGATTTAATTTCGAAAAGATGTTGAAAGAACAAGAAAAACAAGAATAGTTTAATTGAATTAATTGGTGAATATACCTGCTATAAAAATTTATATTGAGAATTAAAATTTGAATTATTATGCATAGTTTTATATTTCCATGCATAATAAGAGGAAATATTTTCATGTAATAAAAGCAAACGGTTCTGTTTTTCCGGGGAATAAGAAATGAAAGTTTTTAAAATTGAGAATAACAAGTTTTAAACGAGTATTCAAATGATGAGGGAAAATGAAGTAATTTCCTATTTTGAAAGGAGTGGGAAATTGCGTCACACAATGACTTGGCAGATTTGAAATGAATGTGAATGAGATGGAGTGAATGAGATGAAGTGAATGAGATGGAGTGAATGAGATGAAATGAATGAGATGAAGTGAATGAGATGGAGTGAATGAGATGAAGTGAATGAGATGAAGTGAATGAGATGAAGTGAATGAGATGAAGTGAATGAGATGAAGTGAATGAGATGAAGTGAATGAGATGAATGTGAATGAGATGGAGTGAATGAGATGAAGTGAATGAGATGAAGTGAATGAGATGAAGTGAATGAGATGAAGTGAATGAGATGAAGTGAATGAGATGAAGTGAATGAGATGAAGTGAATGAGATGAAGTGAATGAGATGAAGTGAATGAGATGAAGTGAATGAGATGAAGTGAATGAGATGAAGTGAATGAGATGAAGTGAATGAGATGAAGTGAATGAGATGAATGTGAATGAGATGGAGTGAATGAGATGAAGTGAATGAGATGAAGTGAATGAGATGAAGTGAATGAGATGAAGTGAATGAGATGAAGTGAATGAGATGAAGTGAATGAGATGAAGTGAATGAGATGAAGTGAATGAGATGAAGTGAATGAGATGAAGTGAATGAGATGAAGTGAATGAGATGAAGTGAATGAGATGGAGTGAATGAGATGAAGTGAATGAGATGAAGTGAATGAGATGAAGTGAATGAGATGAAGTGAATGAGATGAAGTGAATGAGATTAAGTGAATGAGATGACGTGAATGAGATGGAGTGAATGAGATGAAGTGAATGAGATGGAGTGAATGAGATGAAGTGAATGAGATGAAGTGAATGAGAAGGAGTGAATGAGATGGAGTGAATGAGAAGGAGTGAATGAGATGGAGTGAATGAGATGAAGTGAATGAGATGGAGTGAATGAGATGAAGTGAATGAGATGAAGTGAATGAGAAGGAGTGAATGAGATGGAGTGAATGAGAAGGAGTGAATGAGATGAAGTGAATGAGATGAAGTGAATGAGATGACGTGAATGAGATGAAGTGAATGAGATGAAGTGAATGAGATGGAGTGAATGAGATGAAGTGAATGAGATGAAGTGAATGAGATGAAGTGAATGAGATGAAGTGAATGAGAAGGAGTGAATGAGATGGAGTGAATGAGATGAAGTGAATGAGATGAAGTGAATGAGATGAAGTGAATGAGATGAAGTGAATGAGATGAAGTGAATGAGATGAAGTGAATGAGAAGGAGTGAATGAGATGGAGTGAATGAGATGAAGTGAATGAGATTAAACGTTTTCATTCAGTTTCATTTAGGGTAAAAACTTAATTACCGAATGAGTTCTATATACCGTACAGATATTATAATTATTTTGAGTATAATAATCATAATTTAGATATATTTTGAAATTCTACAATTTTACAAGATTAGTTACTAATTCAAATTTATTATCAACTATACTTGCAAAATACAAACAATAATCATTTAAAGATAATAGAGATGAATTTGAATTACTTATCTCTCTGGTTTAGACTCATTTTCTACCCTTTAATTTGCTCAAAAGATTAGAATGGTTAAGTTCTCAAACTCAGTCTCCGGCACGTCTCAAATTGAAATTATATCACATTTTGAGTCCCAATTGAGCCACTTCATAAAATGAGTCACAAATCTATGAAATATTACTAAGATATTACGTAATATTTAATCATATAATTTATGTTTAAAATTCGGTATTTCAGTATTTTATATTACGAAATAGAAAAAGTTTGAATATATTTTGTTCGAATTTGATCCCCATTGCATTAGTTGAATAATAAATAATCCAAGGTTTGAGAAATACATTTAATGAACAAATTAATATCTAGATAAACCAATGCTCAAAATATTTGTTATATGTGAATTAATGGAACGAGAAGTACATAATAATAAAACGTAGAGTTTGCAGTGTCACAGTTACTATATTTGGTCACATTTAATTACTGAAAGCGTAATTGGGACGGACTAACTAAATAACTAACTGTGGAAGAAACACAATTATACAATAGATATTGTTTTTTATTTTATTTGACCTTTTTTTATTTGATCAATGAGATTTACTTTTATTATAGATATTCCGTATTTTAATATTTTAATTAGAAAACTTTTAATACTATGAACAGTAAAACACCCGAGTAATGAAGTTCTACGTTATGAAGGACCTGAGTTATGAAATGTACTTGAGTTATGAAATAGTTTTCTATGTTTAAATTATAGAAAACGATATACGTCAATAACCACAGTTTTCTCCAAGATTTTAATCATAGAAAACTATCAGTGCCCCTGAGTTATGAAGGAACCAATACTTCATAACTCAGGAATTTCTCATACAAATTCTCATATGAATTTCATTAATGATTCATATGATTAAATATAAATTTGTTTAAACTATACAGAGTTACAATTTTTAACCAAATGAACACTAATTAAAACCTTCGTACGTTGCGTTTTCACCGCCAAGTTCACGCCTCATAAAATTAAATCTATACTAAGCGGTGAAAACACAGCGTTTTAGCTGCTGTATTAGAATGGGTCCATCGAGAACAAATTATACCACAAAAATCACTTTATCAATTCTGCTTGTATTTCATAAGTATGTTTATGGATAATTTAAATGAATATAGGCTTTTTATCCGAATTATACAACTTTAAAATAACGATAAAATCTGGTAAAGTCTGTTTGTCGATAAATTAAAACTAATCTAAATCATTAGGTGCTATAGCAGGGGTGGGCAAATGCAGCACTCAGTGCTATTTTGGCACTCAAAACGGCATCACTGCCCACCCGGGAAACGGTGCTTTATTTTCTTTCAAAGAAAATTAAGAATTTCTAGCCCTGACTGTTCTATAAATTAAAGGGATAATATAGAAGTGCATGGTTAACTAATTGAAGAACAGTATATTTGTAATGAATGACCTTGATACTTTGATAGTAAATTTTATCCCTTAATAAGACATTTTTGCTTATTGTTACATTAGTGCCGGTGTTTAATTTATTTACCTCTGTCTCTTTTTATCAAGATCAGTTAATTTTACATCTTTCATACGCTTGTCTTGGGATATTCAAACACAGTGGGAAATATTTATGCAATCATTTTTAATTCCCATTTTTAATAAGTTAGGTGGTAAGTAATTTATCCTGTGGATTTATGAGTTACTTATTATTACTTATGCAAGATAGCTTATTTTTGTTTTTATTGTGATATTTTCACATGAAGAATTTTTTTTTATATATCATTGATTAATTCTTTTTAATGCAAATGATAAATCTACTACCAATATTTATGTGCAAAA
This sequence comes from Caprella mutica, assembly GCA_947561585.1. NCBI lineage: Eukaryota > Metazoa > Arthropoda > Malacostraca > Amphipoda > Caprellidae > Caprella > Caprella mutica. The sequence goes on from CANNZV010002423.1 coordinate 44,463, forward strand.
TATGTACCGTTGTACATGTTCGTACTTCAATTAAATATACCACCTCATTACATAATTACTCAGTATCCCAGCAATTTAGAAAACGAAAAGAAAATTGGCACTGACATTCCATCTTTCAGCACTGAAAAACACAATGTGTGCCCACCCCTGGCTGCTATAGCCTACTTTTAATTATACGCTTCTTGGTGCTAGCATATGATTATACGGACTATATGGACATTATTTGATGTTTTTCTAATGTCCTCCCTAGAGGATGTTGGGCGTTGAAGGATTAAAATATATAAGGCTTTGCTATTATATTGACTGTGAAGATTATTCTTTATTTTTATACTATATATATATCCTATACTATTATCGTTAATATTCAATTAATGAATTTAGCTAAATCTAAGTGACCCAAAGTAGGATAGCTAAATTGGAGAGATATTGATACTATTGAGAACACGTTATTCTTAACGTGCAAGTACACTAGTTACAAATATTGTTACTAATGAGAACACGTTATTCTTAACGGGCAAGTACACTAGTTACAAATATTGATACTATTGAAAACACGTTATTCTTAACGGGCAAGTACACTAGTTACAAATATTGATACTATTGAGAACACGTTATTCTTAACGGGCAAGTACACTAGTTACTAATATTGATACTATTGAGAACACGTTATTCTTAACGGGCAAGTACACTAGTTACTAATATTGATACTATTGAGAACACGTTATTCTTGACGGACAAGTACACTAGTTACTAATATTGATACTATTGAGAACACGTTATTCTTAACGGACAAGTACACTAGTTACAAAAAATACGTTATTCTTAACGGACAAGTACACTAGTTACAAAAATTACGTTATTCTTAACGGGCAAGTACACTAGTTACAAATATTACGTTATTCTTAACGGGCAAGTACACTAGTTACAAATATTACGTTATTCTTAACGGGCAAGTACACTAGTTACAAATATTACGTTATTCTTAACGGGCAAGTACACTAGTTACAAATATTACATTATTCTTAACGGGCAAGTACACTAGTTACAAATATTACGTTATTCTTAACGGGCAAGTACACTCGTTACAAATATTACGTTATTCTTAACGGGCAAGTACACTAGTTACAAATATTACGTTATTCTTAACGGGCAAATACACTAGCTACAAATATTGATACTATTGAGAAAACGTTATTCTTAACGGACCAGTACACTAGTTACAAATATTGATACTATTGAGAACACGTTATTCTTAACTGGCAAGTACACTAGTTACAAATATTGATACTATTGAGAACACATTATTCTTAACGGGTAAGTACACTAGTTACAAATATTGATACTATTGAGAACACGTTATTCTTAACGGGCAAGTACACTAGTTACAAATATTGATACTATTAAGAACACGTTATCCTTAACTGGCAAGTACACTAGTTACAAATATTGATACTATTGAGAACACGTTATTCTTAACGGGCAAGTGCACTAGTTACTAATATTGATACTACTGAGAACACGTTATTCTTAACGGGCAAGTACACTAGTAACAAATATTACGTTATTCTTAACGGGCAAGTACACTAGTTACTAATATTGATACTATTGAGAACACGTTATTCTTAACGGGCAAGTGCACTAGTTACTAATATTGATACTATTGAGAACACGTTATTCTTAACGGGCAAGTACACTAGTAACAAATATTACGTTATTCTTAACGGGCAAGTACACTAGTTACTAATATTGATACTATTGAGAACACGTTATTCTTAACGGGCAAGTGCACTAGTTACTAATATTGATACTATTGAGAACATGCTTTTCTTTACGGGCAAGTACACTAGTTACAAATATTACGTTATTCTTAACGGGCAAGTAGACTAGTTACAAATATTACGTTATTCTTAACGGGCAAGTACACTAGTTACAAATATTACGTTATTCTTAACGGACAAGTACACTAGTTACAAATATTACGTTATTCTTAACGGGCAAGTACACTAGTTACAAATATTACGTTATTCTTAACGGGCAAGTACACTAGTTACAAATATTACGTTATTCTTAACGGACAAGTACACTAGTTACAAATATTACGTTATTCTTAACGGGCAAGTAGACTAGTTACAAATATTACGTTATTCTTAACGGGCAAGTACACTAGTTACAAATATTACGTTATTCTTAACGGGCAAGTACACTAGTTACAAATATTACGTTATTCTTAACGGGCAAGTACACTAGTTACAAATATTACGTTATTCTTAACGGGCAAGTACACTAGTTACAAATATTACGTTATTCTTAACGGGCAAGTAGACTAGTTACAAATATTACGTTATTCTTAACGGGCAAGTAGACTAGTTACAAATATTACGTTATTCTTAACGGGCAAGTACACTAGTTACAAATATTACGTTATTCTTAACGGGCAAGTACACTAGTTACAAATATTACGTTATTCTTAACGGGCAAGTAGACTAGTTACAAATATTACGTTATTCTTAACGGGCAAGTACACTAGTTACAAATATTACGTTATTCTTAACGGGCAAGTACACTAGTTACAAATATTACGTTATTCTTAACGGGCAAGTACACTAGTTACAAATATTACGTTATTCTTAACGGGCAAGTAGACTAGTTACAAATATTACGTTATTCTTAACGGGCAAGTACACTAGTTACAAATATTACGTTATTCTTAACGGGCAAGTACACTAGTTACAAATATTACGTTATTCTTAACGGGCAAGTACACTAGTTACAAATATTACGTTATTCTTAACGGGCAAGTACACTAGTTACAAATATTACGTTATTCTTAACGGGCAAGTAGACTAGTTACAAATATTACGTTATTCTTAACGGGCAAGTACACTAGTTACAAATATTACGTTATTCTTAACGGGCAAGTACACTAGTTACAAATATTACGTTATTCTTAACGGGCAAGTACACTAGTTACAAATATTACGTTATTCTTAACGGGCAAGTACACTAGTTACAAATATTACGTTATTCTTAACGGGCAAGTACACTAGTTACAAATATTACGTTATTCTTAACGGGCAAGTACACTAGTTACAAATATTACGTTATTCTTAACGGGCAAGTACACTAGGGGTCAGTTAATTCAGATAGTTTTCTCAATCACTTCACATTGATTTCCAGTGCGTAAAGTAATGCCATCTCCACTTGTAATTAGTTTCTCTCGGTCTTCTAATTGAAGCCGATAGACCATTAGTGTTTAAAGGGTGAGGGGAATACGCTATTATTAAACATAACTCAGGTTATAGTGTTATAGTGTTATAGCCGATAGACCATTAGTGTTTAAAGGGTGAGGGGAATACGCTATTATTAAACATAACTCAGGTTATAGTGCTATAGTGTTATAGCCGATAGACCATTAGTGTTTAAAGGGTGAGGGGAATACGCTATTATTAAACATAACTCAGGTTATAGTGTTATAGTGTTATAGCCGATAGACCATTAGTGTTTAAAGGGTGAGAGGAATACGCTATTATTAAACATAACTCAGGTTATAGAGTTATAGAGTTATAGCCGATAGACCATTAGTGTTTAAAGGGTGAGAGGAATACGCTATTATTAAACATAACTCAGGTTATAGTGTTTCTTGGCATCTGAATTGGCCTGATACAGTTATAACATTAGTCCAATATTGTTACGACATTAGTCCAATATTGTTACAACGTTGTCCCAATATTAGTACATCATTGTCCCTATTTTGTTTTCAATATTATTACAGCATTGCCTCAATATTACAAAATTTTACAAAATTGCATTACAATATTGGGATAATTAAAATATCTTAGTATATCTTAGAATTCTAATATCTTAGAATATATTAGAATTATAATATCTTAGAATATCTTAGAATTCTAATATTTTAGAATTATAATATCTTACAATATCTTAGAATTATAATATCTTACAATATCTTAGAATATCTCAGATCGAATATCTAAGAATTATGATATCGTACAATATCTTACAATATCTAAGAATTATAATATCGTACATTATCTTAAAATATCTTAAAATTATAATATCGTACAATATCTTACAGTGTCTTAGAATTATAATATCGTATAATATCTTACAATATCTTAGAATTATAATATCTTAGAATATATTTGAATTAGAATATCTTAGAATTATAATATCTTACAATATCTTAGAATTTTAATATCTTACAATATCTATCTTACAATATCTTAGAATTTTAATATCTTACAATATCTATCTTACAATATCTTAGAATATCTTATAATATCTTAGAATTAGAATATCTCAGATTGTATCTCACCATTTCCATTATTCGCTCGAAATCCCATCCTAGCCTCTATCTGAGTCTGTTCGAATATTTTAAAAGGCATTAAACTAATCTGGCTTTGGGATTTGGGGATTCGAACTCTGACCCCTGATATGGAACAGAGTGGGGTAAGTTCGTAGTTATCGGACAGTTACACATTTTCGGACACGTAAGAAAAAATAAAGTAACTATTATTTAATTTTATTTTAATTGGTATCCATGATACCTGCTGGTATCATGGATACCAATTAAAATAAAAATTAAATGAAAATTGTTTCATATTTTTCTTACGTGTCCGAAAATGTGTTACTGTCCGATAACTAGAAACTTACCCCACATGGTAACCTTTTGTTTACAACAAATGAAAGACAATAAAATTAGGGTGAAGAATCTACCTAAAGGTACGTTTTGCATGCAGCGATTGTTGTGAATCGTTCAGCAATGATCGCCTGGAAATAGGAAAATATTGAATTAGAGCTCTGCGATAATCGCTCGTTGCAAAACGGCCCCAAAGGAATAGCAATGAAATAGTGATCAGCAACAGTCGCTGGCTGATGATTACTGGACGATGATCGCAACAGTCGCTGGCTGATGATTACTGGACGATGATCGCAACAGTCGCTGGCTGATGATTACTGGACGATGATCGCAACAGTCGCTGGCTGATGATTACTGGACGATGATCGCAACAGTCGCTGGCTGATGATTACTGGACGATGATCGCAACAATCGCTGGCTGATGATTACTGGACGATGATCGCAACAGTCGCTGGCTGATGATTACTGGACGATGATCGCAACAGTCGCTGGCTGATGATTACTGGACGATGATCGCAACAGTCGCTGGCTGATGATTACTGGACGATTATCGCAACAATCGCTGGCTGATGATTACTGGACGATGATCGCAACAGTCGCTGGCTGATGATTACTGGACGATGATCGCAACAGTCGCTGGCTGATGATTACTGGACGATGATCGCTACAGTCGCTGGCTGATGATTACTGGACGATGATCGCAACAGTCGCTGCATGCGAAACGTACCTTTACATTTCTAGGCCCTTTTTTCACAAATCTATCCTAATAACACCCGTAGTGTGTTTATTTATTTATTTGGTGTCCGCTTTTACACTACGGGTATTAAACATGAAGAATGTAACTATGATACGCACGGGAATATATTGACTTGATATTTAAATTCCTCTGTTTTAGTTCAATTTTTAAATGTATTTTATCTATAAAATAAATTAGACTATGCAGAAAATTTAACTTTAATTGAATTCATTAAAAGTAACCTAATAACGGGTAATAAATTGGTATTGATGATGACCCGTTATTTTTAACGGGAAAGTACACTAGTGTTAGATAAATTCTTCTCCCTACTCGGACTCCACTGGAAGATTTTCAGTAGAAATAAATCCATTGAAAATAAAATCTAAATCTCAAGTTTTATTATTTTTTTAACTTTGAACATTCAATCCTACAACAAAATAAATAATGAGCAAACGTGAGGTAAACGCCTTCCCATTATCGATAATTGAATTTCTTCTATATTTTATTTGTTAACAATATATTTGTTTTTAAATATTTTTTTTATGTTATAAATTTTCCAATGACTATTTAAATTTTATATATATCTAATTTTTTTTTATTTGGTGAAAAACTACTAAGTAACTAATTTCAAAACTAAGTAAATGAAATATTTTAACACTTAAAAACGATATTTCTTTCGCCATTTTTTTTATAATATATTTGTAATATTAATATACATCTAACACAGCAATTGTTGACTAATTAACCTTTTATCATTAAGCCAAAAGCATTAATCGATATTTAAAGAAGCTTTATTACTCTGAAATACTTTCAACTCTGACTGCTTCCACCAGTCCCTTGTATTTAATTTCCTTTTGAATTTTTCAATGGCCTTTGGTTCCGAAGCAGACTTTAAACACCTACTAAATTAATTAACTAATCACTCAGGTAAACTATATTATGGGAGATGCTTTCATTACAGACTACTTCTTCCAGTCTCTTGTATTTAATTTGCTTCTGACGTCAACGAAGCAGACGTTTAACCCCTACTGAATTAATTCTTTGTTCACAATCATTCCCGTCGTCTTTGTAGGAAATTGACTGCCTTTTTTTTTTCTTTTTTAATTCTCCCCTCGACTCCAATTGAAAACAAGAAAAAAAATGAAAGATGCTGATTACCTTTTTTCTCTGTTTGTAGCTGAACGCTCTCTGCATTAATCATGAACTGAATGCGAAGTGCATTATTTTTCTTCTGTACGGAAAATTTACCGTTCTTTTTCATTCTCCTTATCAAAAAATATGGAAGTTATAAATATTATTTTTCGTCAGGGATAATTTTGTTGTAAAATGAAAACCTGATGATAAATCGGTGAGGAAATTGCCTGAATTTACTTAGGTAATTCTGACTGTTTTTTTTAAATGTTCATTATAAATAGCACAAATTTTGGCCGAATTTTCCATTTTAGACAGACCTATTTATTCATTGTTATATCATTAGTTTCTTTATTGATTGTATATCCCCCAATTTTTAAAAAAAAAAATTTTCTATATAGGTATTTCAAATACATTTAACTTATCAAAAACTTTAGGTCAGCTAAATAGATTTTTACTATGTAAATCCAAATGAATTAGATTTTTAATCTAATTCATTCCTTTCTAATTTCCAGTTGACAATATATCTAATTGAATCTAAATTTCCCTTTAGAATTGATATCGTGTGAACATTAAATAGAAGTGAACTTTTGAAAATAGAAGTGCGATAGAAAAGTAACTGTGATGTTGAGTTTGACAATTCTCTTTTGATGTGATTTTAGTTACGAAATAATGATCAAAAACACTGTCTAAATCCCAGTTAGACTCCGTATTATATTTGGATATCTTGTGAAAGATTCAGGATTATAAAAGAATTTTACAAAATTTAACAAACGTAATATCGAGCCTATAACTTGTTACTGTAAATTGTTGTTAGATAAAAAGTTCATGAACTTCTCTATCCTTATCATGAATAAGTTTCTCAGCTCGTGATAAAGAAATCTGTTCTTCAAGTCCATATTATCGCTCCCAGAAGCTGCAAAAGATGCCCTGTTATGATTAAAATGTGTTCAGTATTTAAGGATGAGAACACAAGAGATGGGAGAGATAAACGGCAGACTGACTCGGATTGAGCAATCAATCAAATTGGCTTTAGAACAATTTACGAAATGGAAAGATTTCGAATGAAGATTGCTTTCGAATCTCCGGCTAAAGGCTTAGATGAGAGCTATTTGATCATTTCAGGTTCGATAGGTAGACTCAGGTATTTGTTAAACCAATCTGATAATGACTTACCTGTCGCCAGATGAAAAAATGTAAGATTGATGAAGTGATTTGTCATCTTTATGATTTTCCTGTTAGAGAGTAACTTCAATTACTTACTTCATAATCGTTTTGAAAAATTCATTTAAATTAAAAAGTCACCTAATAAAATTAATAATTTAACAATGGATAAGCTAGTATTGCTAATCATTGTTTTCATTTTGATATTGGTGGATAATTTCCTTGATTGTCTCATCTTAAATTCACCAACTGTGTCAAAGAAATCAAAATTTGTTGACAATAGTTCTAGTCTACCTAGAAGTATACGAAATAACAAAGTTGTTGATGTATTACCAATAGATAGTAATATCCTTTCTAATTCAAAGAACGCTTTCAGTAGATCTAACAGTTCAAATGTCTTCATATCCGACAATCAGACGACTCCTTCCAAAACAATTTACAAAATCAAGCCTGAGAAAGTTCCGTTATTTGAAAGAGAGAAAAAGACTATAAAAAATTACGTTTATCCTGCATACAGTTCAAATTTATTCTATCTCAAGATTCCTAAAGTAGAGAAACTGAATAAAAAGGAGTTGATGATATCAAAAATTGAAGACAAAATTCTATTGAGCAAAAGTTCGTACGATTCTCCTCCTCATTCTTTTAATAAAGATGAATTTGATAAAAATGAAATGCCTATAAATAATCTAGAGTGTAAATTAATAGGCAGAGAAAACTGCAGAAATTCAACCAGATCAAAACTTATTCCAGAAGCAAAAAATATCAAAAGAGATGTTGATTATTACGATTACTTAGATTACTCAACTGAAGATTACAAGAATTATTACTTCGATATGTCAGAGCAAAAGATAAAAATGGAGAAAAAGAAGTCGAACTTGATAAAACGAATGGAATTTTCTAATACGCTGAAAGAAAAAATTCAAAATGCTACTTTGTACAGTGTTCTCAAAGAAGAATTTGAAGTAAAAAGAGTTGTGGCGATTCTTGGAACTGATACATACGAAGAAACAAGTCGTTCATTCTTAAATGTTATAGAAACAGTAAATGATGATAGTATCAAAAGCAAACTTATCCAAATTCACAAAGAAAATAATATAAAAGATGAGAAAAATACTTACAGTTCAAATAAAGGAAAGGACGCACTTTGGCATCCTACAATGAAGTGGATGACAACCGAGTTTTTTCAAAAGGAAATTTCTAATATTCTTGACCGCGTCTTCAACTCGACGCCTTTATCTGATAATGCCTCTGTGAATTCATTTGGAGAAAGTCCAGAAAAAATGTCTGATTCAGAAACTCAATCTTTTTATTCGCTTCCAGTGTCAGACGATTCCGTAAACCAAACTCCAAGACCCAAAAGTGTCGGGAAGAAAACCTTCTTCCTCAAAAAAACAGAATTTCCAAATTTCAAAGATTCTTCAGATTCAGTTCATGAAAACAATGAAATAAGAGAAGACGAATATTTTCAAGAACTTTTAGAAAACTCAACGTCTACAAACAGCAATATCAATTTAACAAATAGTCCTGATGTAAAATCTCTTTTGCATTCCCTGTTAGTGGATTCTGTTCATACACAAGAACGAAAAGTTGATAAACATCCTAAGTTGACTTTTTGGGAGGTACTTGTTTTACCTTCTCCAACAATGGATGATTTGATTATCACATCACAGTGCTACCAAACAGTCAACTTCGATCCCAATTTCGGGATAATTCTTGCATCAAAAGCAGAATCTTTCGCCTCTGCAACCCTGGCTGTAATGTTGGACATACCTACAATTCACAGAGAATGGACTGGTTACAGGGATCCTACTTTTGAAGTAAGTTCTAATTAATCAGAACACAGCCAAAAGTATTAGAACAACCCATTTTCTTAACTTATATTGCATGTACATTGTACGATATATATAATTAAAGAAACAAATACTATCAACTATGAAAAAATGTTCGCACATACAGAAAATATTTACAAATTCAATGAATGAGTGGAATTCAGTAGAATTAAAAAAAAAATTTCAAAGTAAGGTTGTCAAAATACTCATGACAAGCACTTTATTATCCATTTTAAATAAAATATAGAAAATATATTGCTATTTAACTGAAAATTAAATTATCTAATATAATTTTACTGTAGGTTCAATACGTAGATTATGAGGTAAAATTTAGAAAAATTGTGTAAAAAATATCTTATTCACTTTTCCATTAAACATATTAATATAAATCATATATAAATAATGTCATTCTCTTCTTTTCAGAAGCTTTTCCACACTCTCGCTTCTTCAGATCCCCACATAAACCATCTATGGTCCGCAGCCATGAATTTCGCCATGTCACTTCAGCTCTACAAAACAGTTCTCATCCATGATCTTTCCCCAAGAGCTCTGAATATAGTTCACACAGCCACCCACGACATATATGACCCTCCGATGCTCCTGTCCAATGGACCGAAAAGAGAATATAGCAACGGGTATGCGAGTGAACGGGAAGATCAACAATCGTATCTCCCGATGCAACGAGATCGCCCTAGAGATTTTAGAAGAAATATTCGAACGGGATTGAAAGACGGTTATGAAGACCAGTTATACGCATCCGACGGGAAGAAAATCACTAAGGATATCTATCAATCTTTTAGAAAGAAGAAGTCGGTAGATTTTGAAAATAGAGCTGATTTTGATTGTGAAAAGCTACATGAAGTTAAGATTGCTGGACGAAAACTTATTTTTCTCTCAGGCTCTTGGACTTTTGTTCTGTCAGCACTAAAATGCGGAAAGTTACACTCGATGTTTGATGGTGAATACGTTTGGGTTCTTCTCGAAATTGACGTACCGAAATGGAAAGAATTCAATTTTAGTCCGTTTAAAAGAAACTCTTATAATTCTTGGAAAAGAAGACCAAGGAGATTGAATTCCATTCACAAAAATGTAGAATTTGAAACCATTTGGATAGAGAAAGGTAAAGATGAGTTGCCTCCTGGGATTATAAATATAAAATTGAAGCCACGTCAAAAGAAATTAAACTTCGACACCAGAACTTTTTTTGTAGACTGTCTGACTGTCTTCCGAGAATATACAACTGCTGAAGAATTCCTCGAACAGGATTTAAAAAAACTTTCAAGGAATTGGATACGTGACATCAATCAAAAGAGAAGGGAGGCCAACGAAATGCATGACTATAATAACGAAACAACTAAATCCACTACAGAAATATCAAACATTACGGTTTATGATGAGAGCAATGCCAATGACACATATTTGCCAAATATTAGTACAGAAGCCCATGAAAAACCAGCCCAAGAAACCTTTGTAAATAAAGGTGACAAATATTCTCCAGCGAATGTTAGCGACTGGGAAGAAGTTATTCCGGTTTCTAATAATAATAATTACTTTGAATATGAAGACTACATGGAAAACTACGATGAAGATTTTGAAGAATCTTTTAATAATATCTCAGAAATAACCACAGTAAATACTAATGTTGATTTTATGGAACTGGACATTGGGAGAGAAATAGACGTTGTTGAAGTCACTGAATCCTATGAAGGCTCTAGTGAAAATAGTACAAAAAAAGCTGAAAGTTTTACAAAAGTGTCGACTCAGATTGCCAATGTAAGTCAACCTGAAATTTTAACAAAAGCAGATTCAAACGCTGAAGAAATCGAAATCTTTCTTCAAGAAACTAAACTTCCACATAAGAAAATACACAAACATACAGACAAAAAACGTCACAAACATATGAATATAATGGATCCAGCAATGGATACTGCAAAATCTGGAATGGATTCCAAATCTGATTTGAATGCCAAATCTGGAATCAATAACAAATCCGGTTTGAATACCAATTCTAGAATAAATACCAAATCGAGTTTAAATACCAAATCTGATTTCAATACCAAATCTGATACGAATACCAAATCTGGGTTGAATACCAATTCGGCAATGAATTCCCAGTTCACGTCCCATAAATTCCCAAAGATTTCCAAAGTTAGGCAGCACCATCTTTCATACCTCCCTAGAAGGTGGCCCAGGGAGGCCCGGGCCTTCATATCCACCATGCCGACTCTTACTCCTCCTTCACACAAAAGCTCTTGCGAAATGTCTTCGGTTGGACAAAGAGGAGCTGGTGGAGAAGGAGCTGGAGGAGGAAGAGCTGGAGGATATAAAACTGAGAAGAGGAGGCTCCTTATCAGGTGAGAAACTGGTTGAGAATTTAGTATCAGTAGTCAGAGTCGAGATCTGGGCTATAAAAGCAAATTTGCAGTTTTTTGTATAAAGTCCTCTTGGTTGGGGGTGATAATATGTTGAAATATTGATGAAAAATATAGGAGCAAGTAAAGATAACGGATCAGGGTCTGTTATCTTCACTAGGTTAAATTCCAGTCCATTATATTTACTTGGTTAAATTCTGGTCCGTTATCTTTATTAGCTTCATTTCTGGTCCGTTATCTTCACTTACTTCATTTCTGGTCCGTTATCTTTACTAACTTCATTTCTGTTACTTTATATTTACTAGCTTCATTTCTGGTCCGTTATCTTTACTAGCTTCATTTCTGGTCCGTTATCTTTACTAGCTTCATTTCTGGTCCGTTATCTTTACTAACTTCATTTCTGTTACTTTATCTTTACTAGCTTCATTTCTGGTCCGTTATCTTTACTACCTTCATTTCTGGTACTTTATCTTTACTTGCTTCATTTCTGGTCCGTTATCTTTACTAGCTTCATTTCTGGTCCGTTATCTTTACTACCTTCATTTCTGGTACTCTATCTTTACTAGCTTCATTTCTGGTCCGTTATCTTTACTTGCTTCATTTCTGGTCCGTAATCTTTACTAGCTTCATTTCTGGTCCGTTATCTTTACTAGCTTCATTTCTGGTACTTTATCTTTACTAGCTTCATTTCTGGTCCGTTATCTTTACTAGCTTCATTTCTGGTACTTTATCTTTACTAGCTTCATTTCTGGTCCGTTATCTTTACTTGCTTCATTTCTGGTACTTTATCTTTACTAGCTTCATTTCTGGTCCGTTATCTTTACTAGCTTCATTTCTGGTCCGTTATCTTTACTAGCTTCATTTCTGGTCCGTTATCTTTACTACCTTCATTTCTGATCCGTTATCTTTACTAGCTTCATTTCTGGTACTTTATCTTTACTAGCTTCATTTCTGGTCCGTTATCTTTACTTGCTTCATTTCTGGTACTTTATCTTTACTAGCTTCATTTCTGGTCCGTTATCTTTACTACCTTCATTTCTGGTCCGTTATCTTTACTAGCTTCATTTCTGGTCCGTTATCTTTACTAGCTTCATTTCTGGTACTTTATCTTTACTAGCTTCATTTCTGGTCCGTTATCTTTACTAGCTTCATTTCTGGTACTTTATCTTTACTAGCTTCATTTCTGGTCCGTTATCTTTACTTGCTTCATTTCTGGTACTTTATCTTTACTAGCTTCATTTCTGGTCCGTTATCTTTACTAGCTTCATTTCTGGTCCGTTATCTTTACTAGCTTCATTTCTGGTACTTTATCTTTACTAGCTTCATTTCTGGTCCGTTATCTTTACTAGCTTCATTTCTGGTCCGTTATCTTTACTAGCTTCATTTCTGGTCCGTTATCTTTACTAGCTTCATTTCTGGTACTTTATCTTTACTAGCTTCATTTCTGGTCCGTTATCTTTACTTGCTTCATTTCTGGTACTTTATCTTTACTAGCTTCATTTCTGGTCCGTTATCTTTACTAGCTTCATTTCTGGTCCGTTATCTTTACTAGCTTCATTTCTGGTCCGTTATCTTTACTACCTTCATTTCTGATCCGTTATCTTTACTAGCTTCATTTCTGGTCCGTTATCTTTACTAGCTTCATTTCTGGTCCGTTATCTTTACTAGCTTCATTTCTGGTCCGTTATCTTTACTACCTTCATTTCTGGTCCGTTTTCTTTACTAGCTTCATTTCTGGTCCGTTATCTTTACTAGCTTCATTTCTGGTCCGTTATCTTTACTACCTTCATTTCTGATCCGTTATCTTTACTAGCTTCATTTCTGGTACTTTATCTTTACTTGCTTCATTTCTGGTCCGTTATCTTTACTAGCTTCATTTCTGGTCCGTTATCTTTACTACCTTCATTTCTGATCCGTTATCTTTACTAGCTTCATTTCTGGTACTTTATCTTTACTAGCTTCATTTCTGGTCCGTTATCTTTACTTGCTTCATTTCTGGTACTTTATCTTTACTAGCTTCATTTCTGGTCCGTTATCTTTACTAGCTTCATTTCTGGTCCGTTATCTTTACTAGCTTCATTTCTGGTCCGTTATCTTTACTAGCTTCATTTCTGGTCCGTTATCTTTACTACCTTCATTTCTGATCCGTTATCTTTACTAGCTTCATTTCTGGTCCGTTATCTTTACTAGCTTCATTTCTGGTCCGTTATCTTTACTAGCTTCATTTCTGGTCCGTTATCTTTACTACCTTCATTTCTGGTCCGTTATCTTTACTAGCTTCATTTCTGGTCCGTTATCTTTACTAGCTTCATTTCTGGTACTTTATCTTTACTAGCTTCATTTCTGGTCTGTTATCTTTACTAGCTTCATTTCTGGTCCGTTATCTTTACTAGCTTCATTTCTGGTCTGTTATCTTTACTAGCTTCATTTCTGGTCCGTTATCTTTACTACCTTCATTTCTGATCCGTTATCTTTACTAGCTTCATTTCTGGTCCGTTATCTTTACTAGCTTCATTTCTGGTCCGTTATCTTTACTACCTTCATTTCTGATCCGTTATCTTTACTAGCTTCATTTCTGGTCCTTTATCTTTACTAGCTTCATTTCTGGTACTTTATCTTTACTACCTTCATTTCTGGTCTATAATTTTTACTTGCTCCAAAATTGGTATATATTTGAAAATAAACAATTTTAATTTATTATTTTCCCATGTGCAGTACATTTAAATTCAATTTAATATTTAAATGTTGCGATCAGAGCCTAGACAACAATGTTTCTTTAGACAACATTGTCCCGATAATGTTACAACATTACAATGTAAGGACACTGTTCCCCGAAAAATATTCCTTCCATATAATTGTGATTTACATTATGTTGAATATTATCACTTAGCACGGTCACTATGTTTGGGTACATATATGTTCCACGAGGTGTTTTACTGATAGAATGGTAGAACACATGTATACCACTACGTACTTATATTCTATTGAAAAAAAAATACTAAACATACATCCCTACCAATAAATAATAATTATGATTTTTTTTTTTAGCATGTTTTTTTCATTTCTGGTAATCACTTTACGCTATACGGTATTCTTTTTGTATTCTTTTTCTGGAATTCATTCCTTGGTTTTCGTTTTTTGGTTTTCACTTTCAGTTATTCACTTTTTGGTTTTCATTTTCTGATAGTTTCTTTCGGTATTCTTTTTCTGGTAATCTGTTTTGGTATTCAATTCCTAGGGAGGAATATTTAGTCCCGTAAAATTAAGTAAATATTCCTAAGATTTCAATGAATAAATTAGGCATCGTTTTCCAATTAAGAAATGACAAAAACCTTTAAATTTATCGATGAGCATTGCTTTTAATTTTAAAACAATTATTGAAAACTTACTCTATAACACTGAAGGTAACTAATTTGTTGATAAATACATAATTTCTGATCAATTTTCAGTTTTTGAATTGAAAATTGAATCTTTAATGAAAGATAAATGATACTATTTCAATTTACTGAAATATTTTGTAATATTTTATATCATATTTTAATCTACGGAAATGACTTCTAATATTTTATTTACTTTTATAATATATATAATCTACGGAAATTATTTCTAATATTTCATTTATTTACCTAATATTCTAATCTACGGAAATACCTTCTAATATTTCATTTATTTTTATAATATTCTAATCTACGGAAATGACTTCTAATATTTCATTTATTTTTATAATATTCTAATCTACGGAAATGACTTCTAATATTTCATTTTTTTTTATAATATATAATCTACGGAAATGACTTCTAATATTTCATTTACTTTAATAATATTCTATTCTACGGAAATGACTTCTAATATTTCATTTACTTTTATAATATTCTAATCTACGGAAATGTCTTCTAATATTTCATTTACTTTTATAATATTCTAATCTACGGAAATGTCTTCTAATATTTCATTTACTTTTATAATATTCTAATCTACGGAAATGACTTCTAATATTTTATTTTATTTTATATTTTAATCTACTGAAATTTCTTCAAATATATAACTTTTCTATATTTATATTATACACAACCACTTATTTAAGTGACTTTAATCTTCCTAATTCATTAGATTTTATTATTCGTATTGCACATTCTTTTCAACTGACAGTTCCGATGTTTTATAACATTTCTTTCCTCATCACAGAATGTTTCGGCAATTGGTCCAAAATCGAACGGAAACCTCCCCAATTCTGAAGCCGTCTTTCAATATCGAAAATTTAGCACCGATGAAAACCGGAGGATATTTTGTATGGAAAAACGTTGGGGAAATAAATGCCACACTCAAGGTATATTGGAAACAATAGATAAATAGGGTAGGGGAGCAATATAACATTTTGAAATGGGTCATATAAGGCGAAAAATCTATAATCTATTGCTTAGACCAATTACTCACAATGTATGTAGTTTATTATGCCTATTTAGAATTTACTGCCAAATTGCTGTATTTTCTTAATGAATTTTGTCTTTAATTGTAAGAATTATGAAAAAATGGTGTTTTTTGTTACTAAATTAATTTTTTCACTAATTTAACTTGTTTTGATAGCCTAATTTTTTTGATAACTTTATTTTTTTTTTAAACTTGAATTTTTTGTATATTATTTATTTTCTAATACCTGAAACTTTTTCATTATATACACTTTTTTAATATCCTAACCTTTTCATAGTAACTTAAAATAAAATTTAACAATAAAGACTTTTTCCATCCCATCACAGCTGTTTCTTCGTGGAGTCCATTGGCCAGGTGGCGATCCACGGGGCATCAAATCTAACACCTACGAGGGAGAGGGACTGAAAGGGTGGAGGGTGGCCCTGGCGGTTGGGGAACCCTTTGTCATAGCCTCGAACCTTCTGGCAGACCAAACCTGTAACGTTGGAGTCTACTGCTTACAAGTACATAACTAGATTCATTAAATGATACAGTATTAAAACTCCTCTATGGTCAATGTAGAACCCTGAGTAAGAGAACTACCCCGTATAGTAAACAAACTTTCTCTAGTCTGCCATGATTCTTCAACTTTTTTCAGAGAACTGATGGCCATTTATGGCAGACTAAAATAAAATGTGTTCTCGGGTTAGTTCTCTTATCCAGGTCTCTACATTCACTTTAAAGGAGTTCTACTGCAGTTGTTTTCTAACTGTATTCTTCTTGTTATTAATCTAAGAATATTGTCATTAAAATAAAAAACAAAAAATATTCCATAGATATACATTGCAATATACTCTCACACTCATAACAATTAAAAGTGGGGTAATGAAATTATTTCTGATCAATCTATCTTGTAACTCACTTTACGAGAAGTAAGAGCCTAGACAACACGAACGGTCCAAATATTATCACAACATTGCCAATATTGTTACAACATTGCTCCAATATTGTAAGAACATATCCCCGATATTATTACAACACTGCCCCAATATTGTAAGAACATTTCCCCAATATTGTTACAACATTGCTCCAATATTGTTACAACATTGCAAATATTGTTACAACATTCCCAATATTGTTACAACATTGCAAATATTGTTACAACATTGCTAATATTGTTACAACATCGCCAATATTGTTATAAAATTGCCAATATTGTTTCAACATTGCCAATATTGTTTCAACATTGCCAATATTGTTATAAAATTGCCAATATTGTTACAACATTGCCAATATTGTTATAAAATTGCCAATATTGTTACAACATTGCCAATATTAATATAAAATTGCCAATATTGTTACAGCATTGCCAATATTGTTACAACATTTCCAATATTGTTACAACATTTCCAATATTGTTACAATATTGCCAATATTGTTACAATATTGCCAATATTGTTACAACATTGCCCCAATATTGTTACAACATTGCCCCAATATTGTTACAACATTCCATTAAGATTATTACAACATTGCGAAATTGCTTGCAACATTGTTAAAACATTGCCCCAATATTACTTCAACATTGCTCCAATATTGTTACAACATTACCCCAATATTACTACCTAGTAAGTCTAAAGTAATAACTACACCAGACCTCATCCCTCACTTCTTTCATCTAATTACAGATGCATGACTCGCAAGTTGCTGAAAATTGGTCCAACTACCACCAAAACAGAAACAAAAGAATACACTCCTCCGGTTCTTATTCTTCTTCTTCCGGGAAAGCGAAGAAAGGCGGTGGCAGCGGCGGGGGTTTCTCCGGGAATCAGTTAGGATATTCCGTGCGATGCTGTCACGGTTATTCTATCGATCTTATGAACAAGATGGGAAAGGACCTTCATATTAACTTCTACGTGAGTAAACGATTGGTGTTTTTTTGTATTTGATAGGAAGTTTCTATTTCAGGAACAAAGGCTGAATAATTCATGATAAATGATGCAAATACAAAAGACCTAGGAAACTATAATTATCTTCGAAAAATTGCAGAGGATTATGCTTTTATCGGCAAAATTTATTTATTTGTAATATTGTTATTCGCATAACTCATAAAGTATTTAACAAAATTGCCTGAAATTTGGTGGGATTATTTGTCATTATCTAACAACCATTAGTCGGGTCAAGAATCAAGGTCAAGGTCATTTACAGTTAAAAAAGTGTTCAGCCAAATTGTCAGAATTGTTTTCATATGGTAGGTAGTTTTACCGTCTGTTTCAGAAACAAAGGGCGAATAATTCATGTTAAATGGTGGAAATAAAAAGGACTTTGAAGTAGCAGTCAGATAGGAAAGTTACCGAAAGAAATATAGTTATGTTTTAATCGGCAATATTTATTATTTATAATCTTGTTAAATACTCTTGCTTTTATAACCAAATTAGATGAAATTTGATGGAACGATTGGTCATAATTCAAGAACAAGTCGATTAGATTTTCATAGCGATTGGCTTGAAGAACAAGGTTATGAAAAGGTCAAAATCGATTAAAGTGGTGGCGAAAGATTGCGCTCTACGAATGCCTGTAATAACTTAATTATGGATTCAAAGTCTAATTCGGAACCAAAGGCCATATCGCTGACGTCAAAAGGAAATTAAATACAAGAAACTGGAAGAAGAAGTCAGAAAGGAAAGTGGCTCCATGAACAAAGTCACCTACCATCAGTCGGAGATAAATGCTCTTGGATGCAGAAAAGCTACTTTAATAAGATTAAATCTGGCAATAATCTTTTGCGCCAAAAAATAACGAAGCCTATAAATTAAATCAAAAAGTGAAAATATTTATAAGAAAATATGGTTTTGAACCAATACCAAATAGGAAATTCAACAAAAACAACCATGATAAAACAACCATGATAAAACAACCATGATAAAACAACCATGAAGATGGATTTCGGAAAAAATAATCCAAAGTATTAACTAAAAAGGAATTGTGAAAATAAAAAGAGCATAAAAAACGACAGGGAAAGGTTGTAAAACTGATCAAAATCACATTCATGAAATTACAAAAACATCAATATATTCAAAATCATTATCTTCTATGAACATCAACATGTTCAATAAAGTTTACATCAACGCTGTAAAAGACTGTATTTTGTTCCATCAGTGGAATTACTCTGTAACACTCAGTGGAAATTGAAGAAACCAATCAGTTTTATTTGTCTCTCCTAATCTCTTGGATGATGAAATGGATTTGGAAAATTATTTCTTGATAGGCTTCACGTGACCTTTAGGTTTGAGGCTGAAATTTTTGTTATTGGACAGTGTTACAATTTCGGTCATTGCAGTTGAAAATATATAGTATGATTAGAGAAACACTGATGCCAGTGTTACAGTAACACTAATGTCAGTGTTACAATAACACCAATGCCAGAGTTACAATAACACTAATGCCAGTGTTACAATAACACCAATGCCAGTGTTAGAATAACACCAATGCCAGTGTTACAATAACACTAATGTCAGTGTTACAATAACACCAATGCCAGTGTTACAGTAACACCAATGCCAGTGTTACAATAACACCAATGCCAGAGTTACAATAACACTAATGCCAGTGTTAGAATAACACCAATGCCAGAGTTACAATAACACTAATGCCAGTGTTAGAATAACACCAATGCCAGAGTTACAATAACACTAATGCCAGTGTTAGAATAACACCAATGCCAGTGTTACAATAACACTAATGCCAGTGTTACAATAACACCAATGCCAGTGTTACAGTAACACCAATGCCAGTGTTACAATAACACTAATGCCAGTGTTACAATAACACCAATGCCAGTGTTACAGTAACACCAATGCCAGTGTTACAATAACACCAATGCCAGAGTTACAATAACACCAATGCCAGAGTTATAATAACACTAATGCCAGTGTTAGAATAACACCAATGCCAGTGTTACAGTAACACTAATGCCAGTGTTAGAATAACACCAATGCCAGTGTTACAGTAACACCAATGCCAGTGTTACAGTAACACCAATGCCAGTGTTACAATAACACCAATGCCAGAGTTACAATAACACTAATGCCAGTGTTACAATAACACCAATGCCAGTGTTAGAATAACACCAATGCCAGTGTTACAGTAACACCAATGCCAGTGTTACAATAACACCAATGCCAGAGTTACAATAACACTAATGCCAGTGTTAGAATAACACCAATGCCAGTGTTACAGTAACACTAATGCCAGTGTTACAGTAACACCAATGCCAGTGTTACAGTAACACTAATGCCAGTGTTAGAATAACACCAATGCCAGTGTTACAGTAACACTAATGCCAGTGTTACAGTAACACCAATGCCAGTGTTACAGTAACACTAATGCCAGTGTTACAAAAACACTAATGCCAGTGTTACAGTAACACCAATGCCAGTGTGACAAAAACACTAATGCCAGTGTTACAGTAACACCAATGCCAGTGTTACAAAAACACTAATGCCAGTGTTACAGTAACACCAATGCCAGTGTTACAAAAACACTAATGCCAGTGTTACAGTAACACTAATGCCAGTGTTACAATATAACCAATGCCAGTGTTACAGTAACACCAATGCCAGTGTTACAAAAACACTAATGCCAGTGTTACAGTAACACCAATGCCAGTGTTACAAAAACACTAATGCCAGTGTTACAGTAACACCAATGCCAGTGTTACAAAAACACTAATGCCAGTGTTACAGTAACACTAATGCCAGTGTTACAATATAACCAATGCCAGTGTTACAGTAACACCAATGCCAGTGTTACAGTAACACCAATGCCAGTGTTACAATAACACCAATGTCAGTGTTACAATAACACTAATGCCAGTGTTACAATAACACCAATGCCAGTGTTACAATAACACTCCGCATTATGGTAATACCAATTTCAATGTTAATCTTCATAAGATCCTTTCTATCCAGTTCCCGTCACATCAATACAAGTTAGGGATATTTTATGGGGTAACTTTGTAGTGTTGTTGTATGGCGTAACTTCCTAGGGATATTTTATCGTGTTCTACTGATTGTATAGGGTAACTTCCTAGGGATATAAGGTAACTTATAGTGTAGAGCTGATTGTATCATCACAAGGGATCAGTTGGGACGATTCAATCGGCTTATAACTTTGGATCAAGCAGTTGTTTGTACAGTTTCAGCCATCGAAATGTCGAGTAAATATTGACTTGGGGTAGAAAACAACAACGCTTTGTTAGAGAGGGAGGAATAAAAAGGAAACATAGATAAAGGCCTTTATCCTTTACAGTATAAAGGGTATAAAGAAAAGATAGATAAAGGCCTTTATCCTTTACAGTATAAAGGGTAGAAAGGAAAAGATAGATAAAGGCCTTTATCCTTTACAGTATAAAGGGTAGAAAGGAAAAGATAGATAAAGGCCTCTATCCTTTACAGTATAAAGGGTAGAAAGGAAAAGATAGATAAAGGCTTTTATCCTTTACAGTATAAAAGTTATAAAGGAAAAGGCTCGGGGAATTTCATGGTTGGGCAATAGAAGATTAAGAGGGGTATATATACGACTTATTGTAGTAGCTTTATGTTTTAAATAGATAAAGCTATTTAAAGCTGTGTCTATAGATAGGTAGCAGTGTAAGTTCCTAGTTCACGTCCCTATTTCATATTAAGACGTTAACTAAGAACCGATCTAAATTAATTACAATGATATATCAATCTTTGAATAATATCTTGATTATTTCAATGAAATTGATAGGTAAACCGTTAGGAAATTAATTAGTAGTGATATATTTTCCAGAACTTGCTATTTTTTATAAAGTTAACCAGATATCATAGAAAAATATCAATAACTTTAATTCTAAACCGATTTTGATGTTTTCTTTCATAACGTTTTTCTTTTTTGGATATTTATACATGATTAATCAAAAAGAAAGGTTGTAAATGGAAGAAACTTATATCATAATGATTGTTTTGAATTTATTGAGCGGCCAGAAACTGTAGCATTGGTGAATTGAGTCATAAGATTTGCAATATTTAATTATTCTCCTTTTCCGTTAAAAGCGTTCGTTAAGGGTTTTTGATCAGTTTCATTTAAATTAGAAAGTGTTATATTAAAATATACTCTGTTTCAGAAGATATAATTGATGTACTATCAGAGAAAAGAGTAACTGTGATGATGTACTATCAGAGAAAAGAGTCACTGTGATGATGTACTATTAGAGAAAAGAGTCACTGTGATGATGTACTATCAGAGAAAAAAGTCACTGTGATGATGTACTATCAGAGAAAAGAGTCACTGTGATGATGTACTATCAGAGAAAAGAGTCACTGTGATGATGTACTATCAGAGAAAAGAGTCACTGTGATGATGTACTATCAGAGAAAAGAGTCACTGTGATGATGTACTATCAGAGAAAAGAGTCACTGTGATGATGTACTATCAGAGAAAAGAGTCACTGTGATGATGTACTATCAGAGAAAAGAGTCACTGTGATGATGTACTATCAGAGAAAAGAGTCACTGTGATGATGTACTATCAGAGAAAAGAGTCACTGTGATGATACACTATCAGAGAAAAGAGTCACTGTGATGATGTACTATCAGAGAAAAGAGTCACTGTGATGATGTACTATCAGAGAAAAGAGTCACTGTGATGATGTACTATCAGAGAAAAGAGTCACTGTGATGATACACTATCAGAGAAAAGAGTCACTGTGATGATGTACTATCAGAGAAAAGAGTCACTGTGATGTTGTACTATCAGAGAAAAGAGTCACTGTGATGATGTGCTATCAGAGAAAAGAGTCACTGTGATGATGTACTATCAGAGAAAAGAGTCACTGTGATGATGTACTATCAGAGAAAAGAGTCACTGTGATGATGTACTATCAGAGAAAAGAGTCACTGTGATGATGTACTATCAGAGAAAAGAGTCACTGTGATGATGTACTATCAGAGAAAAGAGTCACTGTGATGATGTACTATCAGAGAAAAGAGTCACTGTGATGATGTACTATCAGAGAAAAGAGTCACTGTGATGATGTACTATCAGAGAAAAGAGTCACTGTGATGATGTACTATCAGAGAAAAGAGTCACTGTGATGATGTACTATCAGAGAAAAGAGTCACTGTGATGATGTACTATCAGAGAAAAGAGTCACTGTGATGATGTACTATCAGAGAAAAGAGTCACTGTGATGATGTACTATCAGAGAAAAGAGTCACTGTGATGATGTACTATCAGAGAAAAGAGTCACTGTGATGATGTACTATCAGAGAAAAGAGTCACTGTGATGATGTACTATCAGAGAAAAGAGTCACTGTGATGATGTACTATCAGAGAAAAGAGTCACTGTGATGATGTACTATCAGAGAAAAGAGTCACTGTGATGATGAACTATCAGAGAAAAGAGTAACTTCATTTTGCAAATTTCTCAAATCACAGTTTCCTATTTTTCTAATTTTTTCAAATCCTACAAATTTATCATCAGACCAGTTTTAAAATATCTACAAACATTACAATTAGTAGAGTTTCTTTTTGAAAATTAGTAAACTGTCAAAAAAAAATTATTGATATACTTTTTTGACTGTACATCGATATTAAAATACAGATTTTTCACAAATTTAGTGCAAAAAATTGAAAATTTACAAAAAATTAAAAATTTACAAAAAATTAAAAATTTACAAAAAATTAAAAATTTACAAAAAATTAAAAATTTACAAAAAATTAAAAATTTACAGAAAATTAAAAATTTACAAAAAATTAAAAATTTAAAAAAAAATAAAAATTTAATAAAAATTTAAAAAAATGTGTGAACTTTATTTGTATTTGCGAAAATGTAATATGTTAAAAATTATATAAATTTTCTTGTATCTAGTTTCTAAAACTAATTCTTCGCGTTAAGATTTGCAATAAATTTTAGATAAGTAGAGAAAAAAACATATTTTAATATTTTTAGTATATAAAATAGATATTCTCACACATCGTATCAATAATACTTCAATTAAATATTACAAAATATATATTTAATTCTTTATATGAGTCTATAACATATTTTAAAGTTTTCTTCGTTTGTTAAAAAAAACAATCAAAGTTACAATTTATTTCAGAATAAACTCTTTATTTATAGAAACGCTGTAATATCAATAATAGATATAGAGTAAATTACGAATTATCGGTCAGTTTCATATCTTCGGTCATATGAGAAAAAACTGTATTATAATTGTTATTTTTATTTTAGTTGGATGATACCTGCAGGTATCATGGATACCATTTAAAATAAAAATAAAATAACAATTATTATATAGTTTTTTCTCATATGACCGAAGATGTGAAACTGACCGATAATTCGTAATTTACCCTACATTTGATCGGCAATGGGAACTGATCGGTAATGCAGATATTCCCCTTTAAGGTGAATAAGGTGAGTGAAGGTGATTGGGAATTGATCACCTTTTTGGAACTGGAATCCACGTCTTTGATGTTAGTCCAAGTGAAAGATTCCTGGAATGATTTCGGGAATATATTTTGATTCGGAATTTCAGGAATAGACAATTTGGGAATACTATTTATAAAGACTGTCTGGATATTGAATATAGTATTATTGTTCTTATTGTTTTATTGCTGCTTTGAAAATGTATCCACATAATGATGATTTGTTTCATTACATTTTATGTCTGGTAGCACTTGGACACCTACCGTAGTCGAAAAATTGAACTAGAAGCAATCTAACCTTCAGGAATTCACTGGTTCATCTTTGATGACCAATGTCGGACAACATAGGTCAATAGTACATCTGACCTTTAGAAGATACTGTTTGACCTAACATGACCTGTGTTAACTCGCACTATCAGTGTACTGAGACGTATCCCATACCCGTGATAAAAGTGCCCAAATCATTACTCCATTTACCAAGGTTCATAGACTATAACAGGTTAAACGAATAGAAATAGTACGAAATGTTACTAAGAGCTGAGTCTACAAAATCTTTATATGAAAACCAATTCTTTAGATTAAAACCTATGAAACTTATATTACAAATAATTGACATTTTACATTGTTTATTTCTTATTTTATTATTGCAATATTATGTTTGTTTTTATTTTTAGGCTTTTAGCTACAGTAATTAAAGCGGATGAAAATGTTGACCAGTGCCCATTAATCAACGGACAATGACGTGAATAGCAGTTAGCTTTTTGTTCTTTTAACAGTGGTAATAACCATTTCTTTGAAATATTTTTTATACCATTCGATAGATTATTTAATTCTAAAGAATTCTATTCTGACTCACGCGCAAGTTTAATCTACCGTTTAAGAGATATTCAAGAAGGAAGACAGAAAATGTTGCTTTCTCAATGGCAATTTTTTCTCCATTCGTTTAACCTGTTATAGTCTATGAACCTTGGACAATACAGCTATATATTGTAATGTCAATTATTATTATATACTAGTGTACTTTCCCGTTAAAAATAACGGGTCATCATCAATACCAATTTATTACCCGTTATTAGGTTACTTTTAATGAATTCAATTGAGATTAAATTTTCTGCATAGTCTAATATATTTTATAGATAAAATACATTTAAAATTGAATAAAAAACGGGGAATTTAAATATCAAGTCAATATATTCATAGTTACATTCTTCCTGTTTAATACCCGTAAGGTAAAAGCGGACACCAAATAAATAAATAAACACACTACTGGTATCATTAGGATAGATAACACACAGATATTTATTATTTCACAGCCTATCCATCAAGTCAACACTCTTCACACATAAATAAGAGTGATATCAATCAAGAGCAGCTCATGCTGTCTGTATTAGAGTGACTATGAATAGAATATATGTGTAACATCGGTGAAATTTACGCAATTCACTGAATTGAAATTAAATCTATTACCTCATACATCAATGCATACTCCTTGGATTCTACTGTCTATCTAGTGAAAGCGTTAATTAACCGGTAACTGTTTTTATATGACACAAATATAAAAGTACACGATTTAGAAGATAAGAATGACCGAAAAAGATGGTAGAACTCTATATAATTATGTCCTGCCCTTGTCAGTATCAAAGCAGTTCTAACTGTGGATTATATGGACAAACTGTAAAATAAACCTAAGTCAAGTACAGCATTCACATTTTCATTATTATTAATCTTCTATGGCCCCACCATAAGTTTTTTTTGTGTACAGTGAACTATTTTAATTTCATGAAACATTTTATCTTAAATTTCACTATATATTTTACCCCAAATTTCACGATATATTTTACCCCAATTTCACGATATATTTTACCCCAAATTTCAAGATATCTTTTACCCCAAATTTCAAGATATCTTTTACCCCAAATTTCAAGATATCTTTTACCCCAAATTTCACGATATATTTTACCCCAAATTTCACGATATCTTTTACCCCAAATTTCACTATATATTTTACCCCAAATTTCACGATATCTTTTACCCCAAATTTCACTATATATTTTACCCCAAATTTCACGATATATTTTACCCCAAATTTCACGATATATTTTACCCCAAATTTCACGATATATTTTACCCCAAATTTCACTATATATCTTACCCCAAATTTCACGATATATTTTACCTTAAATTTCACTAAACTGTACCGTAACTACGACACACGCATCACTCGCACTGATTTGTCCGTATGCAAATGCAAGGGAAGTTTCCCCAGCACCAGGACTGACTGCTGTTTCAGATTAGAAATATGCAAATGTTCTCTCTTATCCCTCAGTGTGATATTTTAATCAAACCCAGACAGACTTAATACCCCTCCTCTGTTGAATGTATTAAACAAATTAAAGGGGAAATAGATTTACTGGTCTTGATATGAGTAAATTGAATATTGAAATAAATATCGAAATTGAGTAAATTGAATATTGAAATAAATATCGAAATTGAGTAAATCAAATATTTTTTTGTTTGGATTTATTTAGTTATTGCAGCGTATGAGTTCATCCCTTGTGGAATATTATTTGTATTGACTGTAAATAGATAAAGATATATTTTAGACAGATGATAAACTATGAGAGTTTATGATAAATACGATAGAATTTCCGTTGAGTCGTTAATCGTCGTAAAAAAATTATTCCATAACCCCCAATTCGGAATTATCGTAAAAAATATTTATTTTAATTGCGGTTTCAAGAAACGAAAACAATGAGTATACATATATCAAATATAGAATAAATTGCAAGCTATTAACAATAGTAATGAATTTACATATCTTTATTTATTGATACGAGAACTATATATCAAATTACATATAATAGAATAGGATTTAAATACGAATTTCAGTAAGAAAATGCTATAACTAATGCTATAACTATTGCTATAACTAATGCTATAACTAATGCTATAACTAATGCTATCGTATTAATAGTCAATAAATTTCAAGCATGCATCAATAAATAATTTATCAGATAGAAATGCTTGAAAAATAAAATGCAGTCAAATGGACTGGTTCTTATATACAACAAATATATGACAAAAGTCACAACTTTTCTAAATAAAATAATAGTCCATAAATTTTGTTTTCCATAATTCAGGAGTCCTACAGTAACTTAGTTCTTTATTTTCATGTATCTTTCATTTACATGATTGAAAGTACGAGCCCGATTGAATATTTTCCGACTTGGTCCGAATTATTAACGGATAAAGTCGACCCTGAAACATCCATTATTGCAGCCATCTAATTAATGATGTCATATTCTCTGGTCGGTCAAAGGCCTAGGCAGGCAAACTAATTTCCAGAGAATATTCCAGCCATTCATTTGTATCGGGTGGCATGTTTATAAAGTATAAAGTACATTGAGAATATAGTTTTAGGAATATTATTCATTGCAGATAAGTTTTTAAGGAAAAAGTTTTTTAGGTTACTAACTCATTGATTGGCTGTGGAGATTGATAAATAAGTGTAACGGGGACCGTGCCGCCCACCGAACACCCGGCCCCCTCCCTCCTGCCAGGTTATTGAACATTTATGAAGTGTGTAGCACAACAAACTAGCGGATACAAAAACTACATTACATCCATCTATGTTGAGGGTTTCAAAGTTCTCTTTATTTGAAAAATTATTAAATATTCAAATTATAACTATAGGCAAGGCCAACAGGAGGCGGAGCTTTCGCGGTTTAGTGCTCCTCCCCGAGATTGCTCCTCCTCCTTCCCGACCAATCAGAGAAAAGTTAACCTTGCAGAACTGTATCGATAGAAACTTAGGCAGTAGAAACTACCATCTCAGAAACCTTATGCGCTGTTTCCTACATTTTTTAAAAACTTTTAAACGGAATTAAAATGATCTTTTTGGGCAAACCGACTGTATCTACCAAGTATTGATGGAAGGTTAAATATACAGATACACCTGTAAAACTACTCACCTAATCACTAATCTAATTCTCTCACCGTAAAAACCAAACACAACAATGGTGAAACAGTGCCCTCTATCGGTAAAGAACCAAATCACCAATAATTATAATTCATTTCTATTTATTTCACGTATGCCTTTAACACTCTGTTTTAGCACACGGTAGGTTCTAATAATGTAGAAACTGTATTCATTTCTCTTCAAACCATCCATCATCTTCATATTGCTAAGATGACTGAGATGACGTCACAGTTTGATTGATATGGCCTGGTACACCTATAGACACGTGGAGGAAAATAATGGAAGAAGTAGTATAGTATTTATATGAGGATAGTTTCCTAGTATATAGATAGAAAATAGATTAATTGTGTGTTTTATTTATGTGGATTAGATGACGAATCTTTATATATTTCAGTAAACATTAAATATTACATTAGAAAATAAAGCTTAAGTTGAAATAAAGCTTAAGTTGAAATAAAGTTTTAGTTGAAATAAAGTTTAAGTTGAAATAAAGTTTTAGTTGAAATAAAGTTTTAGTTGAAATAAAGTTATACTTAGTGGTTTTCTCAGAATTATCTGATAGAAAAAATAACTTCATTGATTGAAATTTTATTTCGAACAAATTTTATTGTGAATAACTTAAAAATGTTTTCATTTTATTTTATTTCAATAACATTAAATGAATTTTATTTCAAATTAAATTTTAAATTGAAAAATATATATAAATAATCAAGTTAATGTATTTCCAATTGATAATTATAAAGCATTATTTAGCTTTGTTTAGTTCTCTTCATTAAATAATTTTAAAAAAATGCTATTTGAGTGTTATAACTTTTAATATTTAATCCACCAGATGGCGTTCACAACACTCTTTAAATTTTAGTCAGTCTGTGACTCTAGTCAGGATCTTTCCTTTAAACTGATTATCAATCTAACTTAGAAGTAATCTTAACTAAATAACTATAGTGCCTGAGTTCAAAACCTCGCACTTAACTTTATATACCATTGGGAATTTATTCCCATTATCAACCTGATCACAACATATTATTTCCAGTCAGACTAATTTGAAGTACTTAGGTTCAATTAACGTAATAGCAAAGCTCTGTTCTACGTAATAATTTCCATTTTAAAACTTCTAACTAACTGTCTTGAAACGTACTGTGTTAACCGTTTAAATTCAAGGTATGTCATACAACTGAAAGTGTTACGGGAAAACTCCTGAGTTACGAACTTCTGAGCTATGAAGCACTCGAGTAATGAAGGACCTGAGTTATGAAGTGGTTTTCTATGATTAAATTATAGAAAATAATACACTTCAAGAATTTCGTCATAGTTGTCCCTAAGAAAACATAGTTTTCTATGATTTAATCGTAGAAAAATATTTAGTGCACCCGAGCTATGAAGTGGGTTTGACCCCGTAAACAATGATTCATTCCAGAGATATTATTAAAGGCGGGTTCACACGATCAATATTATTGACACTATTTACTAATCGTATCAATGTATTGATCGTCTGAACGGGGTACCTACTGATGAACTGATGGAAATATTGATGCGATCAAATCTCATCAATATTTGAGCATTCATGGATTGATGGAAAGTACCTACTATATTATTGATCTTTTCTTGTATATGAAGTACTATGTTGATCGTGTTTAGACCTCTTCCATAGGGAGTCAGAGCAACTACTGATGGAAATATTGATGCGATCAAAAGTGCTCAGAAATCTCATCAATATTTGAGCATTCATGGATTGATGGAAATATTTTATTATTGATCTTTTCTTGCATATAAAGTACTATGTTGATCGTGTTTAGACCTCTTCCATAGGGAGTCAGAGAAACTACTGATGGAAATATTGACAGTACAATATTGATCGTGCGAACTCGATATTGTCAATATCCAATATTGTCAAAGTAAACACTGTCACTACATATTGATCGTGTGAACGCTGCTTTAAGGGGAACATCCCTGGAATCGATTTTTTTTCTCTGGTATATAGTCACTTAATATCCCTGGAAAAATGATCCCTCAGTGACCATTTTCCAGCAATAATTATCGAGCACTAGTTCATCACTATTCCTATGGGGCTTGTTTTTTTAATGTATTCCTATTGCAGGGCGATTATCGCTGAGCGATGATCGCTACAATCGCTGCATGTAAAACGTACCTTAATAGCATAGAATAATCTGTTCCACTTACGTTCCTTGCTAGGTGGATTGTCATAACTTCAATTTGTAGTACGGGTCTTATTCTTATGGTACATCATTTTTTATTTGTCATTAGATATCTTTTTTTACTCCCTTCTGTGTCCCGAAATATATAGCATATTGTCACAACCCGAATAATGACCAAATTTAAGCACGAGGAAAAATTAAAAAAAATTTATCACTAACAATTTAAAATATATTACAATACAAATTAAGTATAGTATCCAAATTTGCAGCCTCGTATCCTATACTCACTATAGGTATAGTATACACTATAGTTAGGTATATTCTGCACTATAACAAGACTAATTGGCCCAATAAATATAGAGTGTTGTTGTTACAGGGGAATTAATTGGTTGTTGTAACTAATGGTTATAACTAATGGTTATAACTAATGGTTATAACTAATGGTTATAACTAATGGTTGTAACTAATGGTTGTAACTAATGGTTGTAACTAATGGTTATAACTAATGGTTGTAACTAATGGTTGTAGCTAATGGTTATAACTAATGGTTGTAACTAATGGTTGTAACTAATGGTTATAACTAATGGTTGTAACTAATGGTTGTAACTAATGGTTGTACTAATGGTTATGACTAATGGTTATAACTAATGTTTGTAATATTTATCTACTAATCAAATTATTTGTAGTCTAATATGATGAATAATTATTTATATTTTAAGTTGCAGAAAATATTTGAAATATGTATAGTTAATTTAATTTAGTAGGGGTTTAACGTCTGCTTCGGAACCAAAGGCCATATCGCTGACGTCAAAAGAAAGTTAAATACAAGGGACTGGAAGAAGCAGTCAGAAAGAAAAGTGGATCCATGAACAAAAACACCTACCACAGTCAGTGACAATGCTCATGAATGCAGAAAAGCTACTCTGTGATGAGCAAAATCACTTACCAAAGAATGGTAATTTTCTTCACCTCCTCCTTCACCTCCTCTTTCATCTCCTCTTTCCCCTCCTCCTACAGCTCCTCCCTCACCTCCTCTTTCACCTCCTCCTTCACCTTCTCTTCCACCTCCTCCTTCACCTCCTCCCTCATCCCCTCCTTCATTTTGTTTCACTCCTCACACTTCTAATTTTTATCTTCCAAACCACATTATTTCGTTCTCTAATTACCTCACATCTTCTGCAATTAATCTTTGAGACTTTTCCTCGAGAAGAAAAATCTCTACGCACCAAACACACTCTTAAATAGAGTTAACTAAGTCTCATTCTAATAGTAAAGACTTTATATACTTCAGGATATACTAGTGCACCCGTACTGTCAAAAATAAAGGCGGAACAATTCAACATTGCGTCATGTCAGAGAATTTTACTATAATACAGTTTAATGGTTGTTAGGTAATTTTATTAGGACTAATGATTGAATATTCAATGATTGTTGGTTGTTTTTACAAAGGTTGATGGTTGAATCTCTAATTGTTTGTTAAGGTTACTATGATCTCAGCGTTGAGGTCATTTTTAGGTTTCAAGCTTTCGAATAGAAATATGTCTATTCATCGTCAAGAACAGGGAGGGAAATCCGTTATTTTTTTAATTTGAAAAAATGAAATTTCACGAGAATAAAATATAAAGGTCCTCTCCAGGCTAAGGGAAAAAAAAGAGTTTATAACATAATATTATAGAACTAAGGTCTACGATCATTATTCTGCAAACCGCATACAATTAGTTTCGGTATATATTTCATTATTTGCTTTTAAAGTTTTTTAATACTCTGTGAGCAACAATTGAGCGAATCACTAATCTGACGCTGAGAAAGAAGATTGTACACTCTTTGTTTTGATTTCAATTTTGAATTTTGTCAATATACATTACTTTTTCGGCCTTCGTTTAAGATATTAATTGTTTCCTGAAGTATATAAACGTTTCTTTTATAACTTTATCCAAGGTTGTACCTTTACACGAATATTAAATTTTGTTATTATACTTAATACCTAGTTGACAATCAAAACAAATGGTGTACATTCTTTTTCTTCAGACTGAAAATTAGCAAGTCGGAATTAAATAGGTCTTGTACAATTTTGATAATAAGAATCTTTAAAAGCATATAATATTAAAGATATGCTATCAAATTTGATGCGGTTTGCAGCAAAATGATAAGAAACATTAGCCTCGTTGATTTAAGCAATAAAAAAAATTGTTTACAAGGACCTTTAAAACTGTAAAAAGTATAATTTAAATCATCTATCATTTCCAGATAATTCATCCCGTGGTAAATTCACCGCCCGAAAGTTATTGCCAGATAATTCATCGCGTGGTAAATTCACCGCACGAAAGTTATTGCCAGATAATTCATCGCGTGGTAAATTCACCGCACGAAAGTTATTGCCAGATAATTCATCGCGTGGTAAATTCACCGCACGAAAGTTATTGCCAGATAATTCATCGCGTGGTAAATTCACTGCCCGGAAACTATTTACTCCAAAATATAACTAATGATAAAGATGATAAACTATGGCTTTCTATTTAAGCAGCAGATTTTTCTTGAGCTTTCGGTTGTTTATTAGTCCTTGTCAATAAATCAATAATAATGTCCGTACTGAGAAAAAACTGCAAGTCAACCTGACTCATCGATTGAGTCAAGGCTGGCAAATCTCCAATATTGGAGTCTTTTTTCTCGATTGAACTGAGTCAATCTGACTATGAATTACGAGTCAATATGACTCTTGTTTTTGAGTAAAATATTAGGATGAGTCAAATTGACTCACATTTTTGGGCCGGTCTCGAGACAAACTGAAGACTCAAATGTTGAGTCAATGGTTATTTTATTGTAACGGATAGTCGCAAATTAGACTTATTAGGAATATATTAGTATATACATTATATAAGATAAGACGTGATGCAAGTGTGACATAGAACAATAATTAATTTTTTTTCTAAAACCATAATTAAAAATATTTTATGAAACCATAAATTTAAAAATGTTCTCTAAAACAATAATTAAAAATGTTCTCTAAAACCATAATTAAAAATGTTTTCTAAAACTAATTAATAAAAATGTTTTCTAAAACAATAATTAAAAATGTTTTCTAAAACAATAATTAAAAATGTTTTCTAAAACAATAATTAAAAATTTGACATATGACCAAATAAATAAAATGAGACATAACACAAGTACCTAAAAATGTGACATAACACAAGTACCTAAAAATGTGACATAACACAAGTACCTAAAAATGTGACATAACACAAGTACCTAAAAATGTGACACAACACAAGTACCTAAAAATGTGACATAACACAAGTACCTAAAATGTGACATAACACAAGTACCTAAAAATGTGACACAACACAAGTACCTAAAAATGTGACATAACACAAGTACCTAAAAATGAGACATAACACAAGTACCTAAAAATGTGACATAACACAAGTACCTAAAAATGAGACATAACACAAGTACCTAAAAATGTGACATAACACAAGTACCTAAAAATGAGACATAACACAAGTACCTAAAATGTGACATAACACAAGTACCTAAAAATGTGACATAACACAAGTACCTAAAAATGTGACATAACACAAGTACCTAAAAATGAGACATAACACAAGTACCTAAAATGTGACATAACACAAGTACCTAAAAATGTGACATAACACAAGTACCTAAAAATGTGACATAACACAAGTACCTAAAAATGTGACATAACACAAGTACCTAAAAATGAGACATAACACAAGTACCTAAAAATGTGACATAACACAAGTACCTAAAAATGAGACATAACACAAGTACCTAAAAATGAGACATAACACAAGTACCTAAAAATGAGACATAACACAAGTACCTAAAAATGTGACATAACACAAGTACCTAAAAATGAGACATAACACAAGTACCTAAAAATGTGACATAACACAAGTACCTAAAAATGAGACATAACACAAGTACCTAAAAATGTGACATAACACAAGTACCTAAAAATGAGACATAACACAAGTACCTAAAATGTGACATAACACAAGTACCTAAAAATGTGACATAACACAAGTACCTAAAATGTGACATAACACAAGTACCTAAAAATGTGACATAACACAAGTACCTAAAAATGTGACATAACACAAGTACCTAAAAATGAGACATAACACAAGTACCTAAAAATGTGACATAACACAAGTACCTAAAAATGAGACATAACACAAGTACCTAAAAATGTGACATAACACAAGTACCTAAAAATGAGACATAACACAAGTACCTAAAATGTGACATAACACAAGTACCTAAAAATGTGACATAACACAAGTACCTAAAAATGTGACATAACACAAGTACCTAAAAATGTGACATAACACAAGTACCTAAAAATGAGACATAACACAAGTACCTAAAAATGTGACATAACACAAGTACCTAAAAATGAGACATAACACAAGTACCTAAAAATGAGACATAACACAAGTACCTAAAAATGTGACATAACACAAGTACCTAAAAATGTGACATAACACAAGTACCTAAAATGTGACATAACACAAGTACCTAAAAATGTGACATAACACAAGTACCTAAAAATGTGACATAACACAAGTACCTAAAAATGAGACATAACACAAGTACCTAAAAATGTGACATAACACAAGTACCTAAAAATGAGACATAACACAAGTACCTAAAAATGAGACATAACACAAGTACCTAAAAATGTGACATAACACAAGTACCTAAAAATGTGACATAACACAAGTACCTAAAATGTGACATAACACAAGTACCTAAAAATGTGACATAACACAAGTACCTAAAAATGTGACATAACACAAGTACCTAAAAATGTGACATAACACAAGTACCTAAAAATGTGACATAACACAAGTACCTAAAAATGAGACATAACACAAGTACCTAAAAATGTGACATAACACAAGTACCTAAAATGTGACATAACACAAGTACCTAAAATGTGACATAACACAAGTACCTAAAAATGTGACATAACACAAGTACCTAAAAATGAGACATAACACAAGTACCTAAAATGTGACATAACACAAGTACCTAAAAATGTGACATAACACAAGTACCTAAAAATGAGACATAACACAAGTACCTAAAAATGTGACATAACACAAGTACCTAAAATGTGACATAACACAAGTACCTAAAAATGTGACATAACACAAGTACCTAAAAATAAGACATAACACAAGTACCTAAAAATGTGACATAACACAAGTACCTAAAAATGAGACATAACACAAGTACCTAAAAATGAGACATAACACAAGTACCTAAAAATGTGACATAACAGAAGTACCTAAAAATGAGACATAACACAAGTACCTAAAAATGTGACATAACACAAGTACCTAAAAATGAGACATAACACAAGTACCTAAAAATGTGACATAACAGAAGTACCTAAAAATGAGACATAACACAAGTACCTAAAAATGTGACATAACACAAGTACCTAAAAATGAGACATAACACAAGTACCTAAAAATGAGACATAACACAAGTACCTAAAAATGTGACATAACACAAGTACCTAAAAATGTGACATAACACAATTAAGTACCTTCATATCTTTTTTCCCAGCCTAAAAATTCCTTTAAAAGGGTCTATCAAATGAAGTAAAATCTAGTTTGTAGTCACTGTGAATAAAATGCAAGTCATTCCCTCGCCTGCATACTAATAAGGAAAAGATTACAGTTAACTTAAATTGGAGTGGCAACAAATTTCTGTAATTTTATATAAATTATTATGTAAATTACTCATGGTGAATAACGAATTGAAATAAGATTTATAAAAATAATTGGACCTACTGAAGATCGGGTAACCCAATATTTTTAGGATGCCTGATCTTCAGATGGGGACCCCTCGTGGTCCCTGATCTTAAAATATTGGGGTGCCAGATCTTCAATTTTGGTCAAAGATAACCGTAATGCAGTTTGTGGTATCCGCTAGATTGTTGTACTGCACACTTCATGATTGTTTAATGACCTGGCAGTGGGGTATGGGGGGCGGCACGCCCCCCTATTACACGTATATCAGCATTGAAGTAATAAATTGAAAATATCACGGAAACGGGAAATATATTCTATATATGTATTCAATCATGAAGTGTGCAGTGCAACAAACTAGCGGATACAACAAACTACAATACTGTAACTCTATATTTATATTTTGATAATTAGTATTAATGTAGCGGAAATAGAACTTTATATTTATATTTTAATAATTAGTATTAATGTTATTGTTATCACAATTAATAACCTAACCTATCCTTACACTCGGGGTCCCTGATCTTCAGTTGGTGTGTTCTAGAATATTGGGGTGCCTGCCTGATCTTCAGTAGATCCAAATAATTTGTATCTGGGATTTTAGTTTTTATATTGAAAATTTAATAATTTCTATTTAATATATTCACCTTCTAGTGTACTTATATTTTTTATTATAAGAGAATATAGTAAGTTGTGAATTATAGATCCTATAAGAATAAAATCCATATATCTTGCTTTAATCTATAAAAGATATATCGATTTTAATATAAACTATTTTTACTAATATCTATATTAGGAATTGTAAATTTGAACAAAATAACTATAAGTTGTTATAGGAATTAATTTGCATCCAGATAATGGTATTAATATTTCTTTATCGCGTGTTTTTTTTTTATATGAAATAATAAGTATGTTGAGAAAAATGAATAAATTAATTGATGGTGAAGAAAGAGTAGCACCTGTAAACCGCCACTTGAATTCGGTTAATTGATCCCGTCACTTTAGTCTGGTCAATTGATCCCCACTATTAAAATTCGGTTAATTGATCCCCACTATTAAAATTCGGTCAATTGATCCCCACTATTAAAATTCGGTTAATTGATCCCCACTATTAAAATTCGGTTAATTGATCCCCACTATTAAAATTCGGTCAATTGATCCCCGCTATTAAAATTCGGTTAATTGATCCCCGCTATTAAAATTCGGTTAATTGATCCCCGCTATTAAAATTCAGTCAATTGATCCCCGCTATTAAAATTCGGTCAATTGATCCCCACTATTAAAATTCGGTTAATTGATCCCCACTATTAAAATTCAGTCAATTGATCCCCGCTATTAAAATTCGGTCAATTGATCCCCACTATTAAAATTCGGTCAATTGATCCCCACTATTAAAATTCAGTCAATTGATCCCCGCTATTAAAATTCGGTTAATTGATCCCCGCTATTAAAATTCAGTCAATTGATCCCCGCTATTAAAATTCGGTTAATTGATCCCCGCTATTAAAATTCAGTCAATTGATCCCCGCTATTAAAATTCGGTCAATTGATCCCCACTATTAAAATTCGGTTAATTGATCGCCGCTATTAAAATTCGGTCAATTGATCCCCGCTATTAAAATTCAGTCAATTGATCCCCGTTATTAAAATTCGGTTACTTGATCCCCGCTATTAAAATTCGGTTAATTGATCCCCACCACTTTATTTCGGTCATATAATCTTCGTAATCCCTTATTTCTAATCATTTGATTCCCGTTCAATTACTACCTAGTCATTTGATCCTAGAGCCACTTGATTCCCGGTCATTTGATTCCCGTACAATTTTATTCCCGGTCATTTGGTAACTTGCCAATTGATACCCGGTTATTTTATCCCTGTACAATATAATTCCCGGACTATTTCTCCCTGGTCATTTGATTCCCGGTCATATTTCTTTTTGAGATTTTTTTAATATATATTCAATATAATTTATGTAACTTTGATGGTATTTTCAATTAAGCCGTAATGTATGCAGGTGGAATGTATTGAAAATAACTATATGGTAAACAATCTTCGTAAATATTTATCATAAAATAGTTTTTTATGATAAATTTTTTTGTTGCCTGAACATAAATTTGGCAGATTTTTTTCATAGTTATATGAAAATTAAAGATTTAATTCTTGTTAGATGTTTCAAACACTATTGCTTAGTGTTTTTGTTTGTTTTGCTTGAACAACTGTGAGGTTCATACTTCTATTATATGTTAAGTAATTAATATACCACAACAATGAATGTATACTCGGTGTTTAAACAGAAACCTATGACAGAGAATCAAATGACCAGGATTATTATGTCCAGTGATAGAATAGTGTTCCATTATTATGTCCAGTGATAGAATAGTGTGCCATTATTATGTCCAGTGATAGAATAGTGTGCCATTAATATAAACACCGTTAGAGAGGACATCAAATATCCTGAGTGTTGGTATAATAAAGTGCCCATTGCCAGACTGTATTACTATCTTTATTATTCATAAAGATAGAGGAACATTGTATGACTTACTTACTAATGTACTTAATTGCGATTCCCTATATAGACTTATACAACACAAATAGGGTAAAAAGTCTATCTGCTACCTATAACTTTTATTTAAAATATTTAGATAGTTCCATTTTTTCACATTTACTTTTCTTATTTCAACCTGTGTCTAGATAGATCCACTTGCCGAGTACTGCGAGTCTAAATAGGTGTTCCAATGTTTTTTTTAAATTATATTTACATTTGAGAGTTAGAGTACAGGGTGTCCCTGAGGTAATTGATCATTTCGATTTGGTAATAAGACTTAAATGTGAATATTGGATGATAATTATTTATCTATATACATTTAGTTACCTTTGAACTAATTAACAAGATGATTTAAAGTTACTTCAATCTATTAATTAGCTTCATTTTGAAATAATATTGTGACGTAAGAGTTGAGATGCCTATTTCTGATTGATGATACCATTTTGCTGGCTACAAATGTTTGTAACATGTCACCATATAACTATCTTAGGACCCGGTCACACGAGCGTTTTCAACGCTCCAAAAGCGTCACGTATCATGGATACATATGGAATAGGATTAACATTAATTTCCTCAGCGTCAAAAACGCTGTGAAAACGCTCTGAAAACGTTGTACAAAAACTCTCCTATGACCGGTCCCTTATTCTACAGACTGCACTTTTCAGACTACCTGCATATTTACTTCTAATTCTTCTCTTCCGCAGCCGTACATCGTAGCAGACGGACGGTTTGGACAGCCCCGCCCAAGTGGCTGGTCCGGGGTGA
This sequence comes from Caprella mutica, assembly GCA_947561585.1. Classification (NCBI taxonomy): domain Eukaryota; kingdom Metazoa; phylum Arthropoda; class Malacostraca; order Amphipoda; family Caprellidae; genus Caprella; species Caprella mutica. Next base: position 84,438 of record CANNZV010002423.1, read on the forward strand.
TAGGAGATGTTTCGGAGGGACGGGCCCATGCATCCTTCGCCCCACTATCCGTCACTTCCCAGAGGGAAAAAGTTGTGGACTTCTCCGTGCCTTATTTTTTCTCCTCGATGTCTATTCTGTCAGTAAGCAAGTAAGTTCCTCTGAAATTTAAAACTGTTGGTCTTGTGTTGAGGCTGTGGCAATGAATATTCGTTTTTTTTATACAGATTAAACTATAGAAAAACCTGTTTCTTATTGAAAAACTCGTTTTTTATAGAAAAACTCGTTCTATATAGAAAAAACTCGTTTTTTATAGAAAAACTCGTTTTTTATAGAAAAACTCGTTTTTTTATAGAAAAACTCGTTTTTTTATAGAAAAACTCGTTTTTTTATAGAAAAACTCGTTTTTATAGAAAAACTCGTTCTACATGGAAAAACTCGTTTTTTATAGAAAAACTCGTTTTTTTAAAGAAAAACTCGTTTCCGATTAAGTGGAAAACCTGAAAAATAAATCAGCCACAACCAAATGTTTACCCTAAATAAGTTTAGTAACAAAATGCAAAAATGTATACTTTATGTCAATCAATAATAATTTAATATACTTATAAGTTTCAAGAGCTTCTAGATGTTTCAGTGCGATGCTCTTTACTATCTCTATTTATTCATTATTAAAACACTGAGAGTAAAGTTAGTAGTGCATTTTATATTAGGTTTTTTGTAACAACTTCTTGTGTTCTATTTTAGAAGTGATTTTTAATATAACTTTTTAATAGCAATTTTCAATTTGAAGAGGTTCAATGAAAGTATAAGAGTTGATTTTATATATTGCTAATTTGAGATTAATTGATCCTTTCATAGGTTTTATTAATTATTTAATTTGGGGAAAAATTCTAAAAATTCGTCGTAATGATAAATCATTTTGAAATTGTTTACATAAACATTTAGAATTTCAAAATCTGAACGCATAGTTATATGTTTAATATAATGAAATTAGGACTTATTATTTTTAGAACTATTTATAATTTATACTAATAATTAGTTTAGTTATATTTTTAATAAAGAAATTAAATTATTAATTAATTAATTTATATTATACTATAATTTATACTATAAAAGGCACAATTTATATAACAATGCATAACATTATTACATGGGATAAACTCTTCCAGGACACCCAATATTTTAGTCTTGTATAGCAATATATTTATGGAATCTAAGAGCCTACAATGAAGTATAAATTATGTCATTACTTTTATACGGACGATAATTCAGATCTTAAAAACGGGGAAGATCTTCCTCGGTAGTTTATCACGCTAAGAAAGATCTTTCACAGCGTCATCGTAGATCACTTCTGATCGCTATGAATTAGCCAGTAAAATCTTAACGGGTTAAAGATGGTATAGATTTAATATCATTTATTACTGGGTTATTAGAACAGTTTATAAAATTTATACTTCCACCATTATGATTCTTCTCAACCTTTTTTAGTGCACATCAACCAATTTCAGAGCTTCTCTACAACTTTCAGCGCCTCTTTACTACTTTTAGCGCTTCTCAACCATTTTTAGCGCTTCTCAACTACTTTTAATGCATCTCCACTACTTTAGCGTTTTTGAATCACTGTTAGCGCTTCTCAACTACTTTCAGCGTTTTTCAACCCCCCTTAGCGCTTCTCAACTACTTTTAGCGCTTCTCAACCACTTTTAGCGCTTCTCAACCACTTTTAGCGCTTCTCATCCACTTTTAGCACTTTTCAACTATTTTCAGCACTTCTCAACCCCTTTTAGCGCTTCTCAACCACTTTTAGCGCTTCTCTACTACTTTTAGCGCTTCTTTACTACTTTCAGCGCTTCTCAACCACTTTTAGCGCTTCTCAACTACTTTTAGCGCTTCTCAACCACTTTTAGCGCTTCTCAACCACTTTTAGCGCTTCTCTACTACTTTTAGCGCTTCTTTACTACTTTCAGCGCTTCTCAACCACTTTTAGCGCTTCTCAACTACTTTTAGCGCTTCTCAACCACTTTTAGCGCTTCTCAACCACTTTAAGCGCTTCTCAACCACTTTTAGCGCTTCTCAACCACTTTTAGCGTTTCTCAACCATTTTAAGCGCTTCTCTACTACTTTTAGCACTTCTTTACTACTCTCAGCGCTTCTCAACCACTTTTAGCGCTTCTCAACTACTTTTAGCGCTTCTCAACCACTTTTAGCACTTCTCAACCACTTTAAGCGCTTCTCAACCACTTTTAGCGCTTCTCAACCACTTTTAGCGCTTCTCAACCACTTTTAGCGCTTCTCAACCACTTTAAGCGCTTCTCAACCACTTTTAGCGCTTCTCAACCACTTTTAGCGCTTCTCAACCACTTTTAGCGCTTCTCTACTACTTTTAGCGCTTCTCAACTACTCTAAGCGCTTTTCAACCACTTTAAGCGCTTCTTTACTACTTTCAGCGCTTCTCGACCACTCTAAGGGCTTCTCAACCACTTTTAGCGCTTCTCAACCACTTTAAGCGCTTCTCAACCACTTTTAGCGCTTCTCTACAACGTTTTTTTCTCACCTCTTCAAAAAACATCTTCAGATCTTTGCACTTCTTGTAGCGACTAATTCTCCTCTACTCGAATTAGCACGAGTTTCATAGAATTCTTCGCTTAGGCACAACACAGTTGTTCACGCCATTTTAAATTGTCATCACACGTTCACTATTAGATATTTGCACCATTTGTAAAACTCTAGCGTACATGTACAGTAGAACTCCTCTATAGTGAATGAGTTAGGATGTAGCCTGACTAATGAACAAATTTTCTTTAGTCTGCGATGAATTGCCATCCGTTTTCTAAAACTGGAGGCTATTTTATGGCAGACTAAAGAAAATCTGTTCACTATGTATGCTACAGTAAAACTCCTAAGTTATGAAGTCATGAAGCACCTGAGTTATGAAGTGCACCTGAGTTATGCAGTATTTTCTATGTTTAAATTATAGACAACATTATACGTCAAGAATTTTGACCTAGTTATTCTTCAAAGACCAGAGTGTTCTCCAATATTTTAATCATAGAAAACTATCATTGCCCCTGAGTTATGAAGAAACCAATACTTCATGACTATAGAGGTGTTCTACTGTTGGATGCTGTTTTGCCATCAGTGAAATGAATTCAATAAGATTGACATTTCTTCGACAAATCTTAAACTAGATGTAAATATCAATTTGAAAATGTATAATCAATGTCTCGTATATGTTCCACATTCTAAACTTTAATAACTTTACTATTGGTTCGATTTTATTTCAGTTGGTTTTAAAACAATCTAAAGATATTAAAGAATATATTACTTAGGTTTATAATTGGCTTAATATGCATTATATTTCAGTTTTTACTTTATTATTAAATTTATAGAGGGTTCAATAATGGCCGTCTATAGTTGATTAGGTCAGCTCATCCTAGGATATCAAGTTACTGCCACTAAAATTAATGGATAAAGATGGCACGCAACATATTTTTAATCTGTTTTTATGCCATCGCGGTTGTTCATGTTGGTTGCTCACACACCTTGTGTTTTCTATGATGTAAATTAATGAATATTCCAGATTATTTGCCATCAAATTCATGTGAATTTATTCATTGTAATATATATCGTGTTTTTTAACTGAACGAGTTGCTAGGCAACCTTGGCAAGTTATTGTCATATAATATTATCCTCCTTGTTGAGAGTCAACATTTCTGCTTGCGTTGTTTTGTTAACTGAGTTTGCAGTATATTTTTTGTTAATTATGACTTAATTATAGACCTAATTAAAAGATAATTTTATAACCTTTAGCACTACCTATTCCATATTTTAGATACTGGCAAACTGTAAGCCAATTAAGAGATAGAAATTTCACAAAAATTCTGATCCAAGTCAATATTGGCTCATCTTTGAAGATTGCAAGTCGAAATTACCATGGGAACATAGGAAATGATTCAACATTTCAAGCCAATTAGACTTAACTGAGTTTTGACCTTTTGAAATGTAAGCCAATTGGTTTTAACTGACATACTCTGTAACATGGTCTATCCTAGGTAAGTGTATGAAAGGATCAATCAGCTAAATTAAAAATTCATTAAATTTAACAGATACAGATAAAAAATTCCGGAAAAATTTATTCAATCCAATCAATTATGCCTTCGGCAATATTTTCATTCCCCATTAAAACTTTCGTCGGACGACTCTAAATTGGTTTAAATTGCAATATGATTTGAAGACAACTGCCATCTTGATTGAAACGCCATCAAGCATGCTTGTATATATTCGATTTTTAAATAGATTAATTAATATCAAATATATTCAAATAGCACTTTTATAGTAATTGAGTAATTGCAAATCCATTGGTATAGTTTATTTTATCATTACATAACTATAAATTGCTCTAAATAGGTAAATTATAAAAACGGATGCAGACTAAATAAGTTCGCAATATGTTTTTATTTTTAGGACCACTTTGAACAGCTGTTATTTTGGGAATCTGGCCTGATCAACTATAGACGGCCTTCAACAATACAATACGAAAGTTATTATAGTTTAAAAATCCACATTAGTTATTAGTTACTTACCGATGACGAAACCTTTTGTGTAGATAATCTATTTTATTTGATTTATTAGAATAATTCTGCTGCTATATATTTATTAAACCATTTCTTGACGTTGACCAAAATATATTTTGCATTGAGAGATTTATCTTGGATTTATATTTGTTGATCAATTTATTGTGCAAAACATGACGATCGAGTTAGGTCATACTGAAGGGAATTGTAAATGGAGAAAAAATAGTGACATATGATGATTTTTTTGGGGATTAATAGCTATTTTATTTAAATATATTGTTCTTTATATTCAAAATAGTTGTATTAAAAGAAGTAGGGGTATTTTTATTTCTAAATAAATATAGAGAAATTGTTCCAATTAAATCAGTTCGATAAGCATCATGTATACACATGCAATATGAATTTGCTACATGTTTAAACATATACAAAACTGAATTACCACAAGAATAATTGAGCTACAGAAAAGACATTATAATCGACACTAGTTTTGATTGATCACGCCTGAAGTAGCTTTTAATTGGATTGGATATTTAATTGACGTGTAAAATGATGAAGAAGATTTATAGAGGGATTTTGAATTTGTTTTCAAGTCTTGGAAGTCTTCATTATATGGTTACATTATTCACCTGACTACCACAAAACACATGATTAAATGTTTTATTACTCCGTTAGAAAGATACCTAGAGACTTAAGAAAAAAAAATAATGAATTACCTAGAGACTAATTACTAATATACTTTTCACTAGCATATTCTGTTTTTACTCAATCACTAATCATTTCCAGCAAAATTTTTAATGTTCATTTGTTTTAATCAATAATATTTTAAGAACAATTTTAAACGTGAGAAGGGATGAAAATAACATCCCTACTATGGTTTCAAATGAAATGTATATAGATCTGAAACTTTTAAAATTTGACGATGTAGCAGATTACTATTCAATTAAATATTTACATAGAGAATTAAAAGACGAGCCACATCTTATAAATATTTTACTGACTTCATTTCTTCTACGAGCATAATTCTAGAATAAATAGGTTTTATCTTCTACGAGCATAAAATTTATTAATTTCAGATCCATAGAATTGTACAACAAACTTTCTACTTTTTTTAAAGAATCAATGTCAGATTTCAATTTAAGAAACTATTTAAAGAATATAGTTCTTTCTTTTTATGGATTTTTAGTTTCATAAGTTTTAACTTCTCCGGATCACTAGTGGCATCTAATTTGTATTTCTAATTTAATTTGTGAATTTTTAGTTTACTTTGTATATTTTTTTCCAAAAGCTATAAAGCATAAATAGAAAAAATTAAAAAAATTAAACTTAATCCAGAGATGTGATTTCTAATATATTTTCATTTTTACTTAATTCCGAATGATACATGGTAGTATAGTATGGTGAATTGTGCAAGTCAATTATTTTTCCAAAGTCACACGAATGCAGAATTTCAAAATTGGCGGAGACAAAGTTAGAAAAATGTAGGGCAAGACATGAGTAAACATCAAGAAATTGCACGGCAATTCACAGAAACCTAATCTCGCAGTGAGAATCACATAGACAGAGTTATTGCAGGACCACGTATGACTAAGATTGGCCATGTCATATTTTGCTCAGGCTCTTCCGTAACTTTCGTTCTTCTTTGGTCAGACCAATAAAGAAGGTGAACAATCGCACTTTTTTTATAAAGGGGCGTGAGACATGAGTAATTACATCTAAGAAGTGAAAAGGCTCGGCGAAACAAAGATAAAGTGGTGCAAACAAATACCTAACCAAAAACACATAAAGTGGTGCATGTTCATACCTAACCTACACACATAAAGTGGGAATGTTCATACCAAATCAACACACATAAAGTGGTGTATGTTCATACCTAACCAACACATAGAAAGTGGTGAATGCTCATACCTAACCAACACACATAAAGTGGTGCATGCTCATACCTAACCGACACACTGAAAGTGGTGAATGCTCATACCTAACCAACACAAAACGAATACAGAAAGAGTAACACACTCATACCTATAACGAACTCACAACGAGTCATGTTTTGAAGTCAAAGCACTCTAGAACAAAGCTCCGCTGTCAGTTCATCTTAAGAAGACAATGAAGAGGCGCTTGTTTATTGCTTCTCCTTCATCTCCATTTTGTTATTCGCTCAAAGGCGGCGGAGAGAATTCGTAACATTGCATAGTTTGTATGAGGGGAAATCCAGGAGATTTGAACTGCAGTTTCAGTTGAAGAATTGTAATCGGCTGATTTGAACCCGAATAGGCGTGATTAATGGTGAGTAAAGGGAATACGTGGTGGAGAGATCTTTTAACCGACATGACTGATAGAAACTCTCAAAATCGTTCAAGAATTGTAATTTGGTCATTATAGAAGAATTATAGAAGGTCTTCTCTAGTTGTGGATAACACTTTATTGTTGCACTGTGTCGTACTTTAATATATTTACCTTGGATTAATTTACTTCATTATAAATAGTAACTAATTGTGTGATTTCAATTACCGATAGAATTTATCTTCTTTTACAAGTTCCTTCTTTTACATTATAACATCGGGAAAAAATATGGTGGAGCATACGAAGATTAGAATGGGTGTTTACGTTTTAATTCCCCACCATAGCTTTTTCTCTGACAATGTTAAGTAGATGTATCAATTATGTAGATATATCAATGTTATGTAGATATATCAGTTATGTAGATATATCAGTTATGTAGATATATCAGTTATGTAGATATATCAGTTATGTAGATATATCAATACACATGTTCCTGTTTCTCGCCATCTAATATTGTTCGGATATCAGCTTTAGTTTTCCTGTAAGTACTTCTTGACCTTCTTCGCAATACACTTCGATATTCTCTAGTCACAATATATATAGTTCAATGAAGACAATATAGTTCAATGAAGACAATATAGTTCAATGAAGACAATATAGTTCAATGAAGACAATATAGTTCAATGAAGACAATATAGTTCAATGAAGACAATATAGTTCAATGAAGACAATATAGTTCAATGAAGACAATATAGTTCAATGAAGACAATATAGTTCAATGAACACAATATAGTTCAATGAAGACAATATAGTTCGATGAAGACAATATAGTTCAATGAACACAGTATAGTTCAATGAAGACAATATAGTTCAATGAAGACAATATAGTTCAATGAAGACAATATAGTTCAATGAACACATATAGTTCAATGAAGACAATATATGAAGACAATATAGTTCAATGAAGAAAATATAGTTCAATGAAGACAATATAGTTCAATGAAGACAGTATAGTTCAATGAAGACAGTATAGTTCAATGAAGACAATATAGTTCAATGAAGACAATATAGTTCAATGAAGACAATATAGTTCAATGAAGACAATATAGTTCAATGAACACAATATAGTTCAATGAAGACAATATAGTTCGATGAAGACAATATAGTTCAATGAACACAGTATAGTTCAATGAAGACAATATAGTTCAATGAAGACAATATAGTTCAATGAACACATATAGTTCAATGAAGACAATATATGAAGACAATATAGTTCAATGAAGAAAATATAGTTCAATGAAGACAATATAGTTCAATGAAGACAGTATAGTTCAATGAAGACAGTATAGTTCAATGAAGACAATATAGTTCAATGAAGACACTATAGTTCAATGAAGACAGTATAGTTCAATGAAGACAATATAGTTCATTGAACACAATATAGTTCAATGAAGACAATATATGAAGACAATATAGTTCAATGAAGAAAATATAGTTCAATGAAGACAATATAGTTCAATGAAGACAGTATAGTTCAATGAAGACAGTATAGTTCAATGAAGACAATATAGTTCAATGAAGACACTATAGTTCAATGAAGACAGTATAGTTCAATGAAGACAATATAGTTCAATGAACACAATATAGTTCAATGAAGACAATATATGAAGACAATATAGTTCAATGAAGACAATATAGTTCAATGAAGACAGTATAGTTCAATGAAGACAGTATAGTTCAATGAAGACAATATAGTTCAATGAAGACACTATAGTTCAATGAAGAAAGCATAGTTCAATGAAGACAATATAGTTCAATGAACACAATGTAGTTCAATGAACACAATATAGTTCAATGAAGACAGTATAGTTCAATGAACACAATATAGTTCAATGAACACAATATAGTTCAATGAACACAATATAGTTCAATGAACACAATATAGTTCAATGAACACAATATAGTTCAATGAACACAATATAGTTCAATGAACACAATATAGTTCAATGAACACAATATAGTTCAATGAACACAATATAGTTCAATGAACACAATATAGTTCAATGAAGACAATATAGTTCAATGAAGACAATATAGTTCAATGAACACAATATAGTTCAATGAACACAATATAGTTCAATGAACACAATATAGTTCAATGAACACAATATAGTTCAATGAGTTAAATCGATTAATAGATTCAGTAATTATAATTGTATCTAAAAATTGATTCCGACATAAAATCAATTATTGTTTAATTCCTGTAAGAATACTTAAAAAATAAATCGACACATTTTTTTTTTGTTCGTATTATAAAACTGTATTATTCGAAGAATGTAGCTCTATTTTTCGAATGTTTATTTTAAAGCCCGTGCCAGTAAAATTAATTGCTCGAGTACCTAAAAATATAAAACAAGTTTTGGTGAAGGTGATATTTTCTTTTATTTTTATTAATCATTAAAAATGAACGAGTATAGATAGATGTAGTAAATAGGAAATTAAATAGAAATACTCTCATTGACTTATTCAAAAGCTATTTCATATATATTTAACATAAAAATATAACATGATCGTTTTCTTATATAAAATTATTATTGTTTCAAACAGTGCTTCAAATTATTATAGGTAATGTTATTAATTATTATATAATCAAACGGTACTTCAAATCTTCTTTTTTTTATTCCAATTCTTCTTAATATTGTCAGAAAACGAAAGGAAAATGGGATAAGACTGCTAAATTATAACTAACTGATAAATAACTTTGATACCTACCTCATTTTTTTAAATTTAATTGCCACTATTTAATAAAAAAAAACAGAAAGGGAAGAATAGCTTTAATGATCTCAGTCGAAATTTAAGAGCACCTTTACCGAAGTGTTTATTCAGAAGATTCTTAAAACATATGAGATTTACATTTGTTTGTTAGTCCAGATCACAGGAAGGATTTACTATTCATCTTCATTTATTAAATTTTAAGAACAGCTTAAACCTCCACTCTTTGAATTCAAAAAACGTCAGTGATATGACCTTTGGTTCCGAAACAGATAATAAAACCCTATTAAATTAACTAACTGTGAAATTTCAAATCTTCAGATAGCCGGACATTTCCCTTCGGGAATTTCAGAGTCTCTTGTAACAAAGGCCAGCGTCATGACCTTTGGTTCCGAAATAGATGTTAAATCTCTATTAAATTACCTAACTGTAAATTTTTACTTCTACAGACAGCCGGACATTCCCCTTCTGGCGTTCCTGAGCCCCTTCAGTTTGGAGTTGTGGTTCACCATCTTCATCTCGCTGAATATCACCGCCGTGGCCGTAGCTTTCTTCGAATGGCTCAGTCCGTTCGGTCTGAATCCATGGGGAAGACAAAGAACCAAAAACTTCAGTCTGGGCAGTGCCCTGTGGGTCGTTTGGGGACTTCTTTTCTCTCATCTTGTCGCTTTCAAAGGTACTTTGTATTCCAGTCTGCAGAAACTGATAAAGTACAGCCAGTCTGCAGAAAATGATAAAGTGCTTGTAGAGATCTCTTATTTTGTTCACAGTAAAATTAATGTAAATATAGGGATTAATTCAGAAGTGTTTGTAACAAAATTATTCTAAACAAAGGAATTAATTCAAAATTGTTCATAGGGAATATCCCGGAATTAATTCAAAATTGTTCATAGGGAATATCCCAAATATCTCCCATATTCTGCAGACTGGAAGTTTAGTAGAATTCCTCTATAGTGAACCAGTTACGATGTAGCCTTTATAGTCAACAAATTTTCTTTTGCATGTCATCAGTTTTCTAAAACTGACGGCAATTCATTGCAGACTAAAGAAAATTTGCTCACTATACAGGCTACTTCTTAACTCATTCACTATAAAAGAGTATTACAGTATATACTAAAATATTTTTGGTATATAGTTAATGGATTCGACTGATATGAATAAACTGCAGAGAATTTTTTTATCATTACCGATACTGATATTAATTGTTGAAATATATTGAAATGGTGTGCAATATATTTTTCAAATAACATGATTGTACAATATTATGTTTATTTCTTCCATTAGTTTTCGATACTTTGGTTTAAATAGTGAAATGGAATACTATAATCTATGATTAGTTTACTTACATCGTCACTTCAATACATAAGCTGACAAAGTTCAATACAGTTACTCTTTTCTTTGACTGTCATATTTTTCCTCCACCTCTTCCAGCCCCGAAATCTTGACCAAACAATATATGACCTTTAATTCCGAAACATATATTAAATCCTTATTAGATTTATTAACTGTAAATTTCCAATTCTACCTCTTGCAGCCCCCAAATCTTGGCCAAACAAGGTTCTCATCAACGTGTGGGGTGCTTTCAGTGTCATCTTCGTGGCTTCTTACACTGCAAACATCGCAGCACTTTTCGCCGGTCTTTTCAGCTCACGTTTTCGACACATCCAGGACAAATCTGTGAGTTAGAAAACACTTAAAGAATGAACTTCTTCTAATCATTAATGTTGTAATCTGTGAGTTTGGAAGGGGGAGGAAATTTGAATTTTGTCTTAGTTCTTTTGGTTTCATAAACCATCTTTTAATTCCTTGTAATAATACGTATATTTTTGTAATAGTAGGTATAACTAATTATCAAAGAAAAAGCTATGATGGGGCTTTAGAAGAGATGTAGTTTCCCCTTTTATTTCTCTACTATGGTACCGCCAAAATTATACTCTTGGTATCTTTTTATACAAATTAAACCGTTAGAAAATCCATGAAAAAAACATATATACAATTAGAGACCAGATGGCCTTCTGATAATTTTAATTCAAAAGCTCCTTTAGACGTTTCATTTTTGACACTAGACATTGAAGATATGTGTTTCAAATATTGCAATCTTGTTTCATTTTCTTCACTGATTGCATAGGTTCACACTGTGGCCGCTACTAATGTTCTATTGGCAGTCGTTGCAGCGTATTTTAGATTTCCCACACTGAGAAAAATAAACAACTCCAACTGATGCACCCAGGTGTTTTGAGTTCAGCCTATGGCTTTGGCGAGTCTGTTAAAATGATCACGAAATTATTTTTTTTTACTCATCATTTCAATAGACTTATAGCTAAGACGCTAAGGTGCATCGAACTGACGCACTTTAGTGCATCCAACCTATAGTTTGATGCACTAAAGTGTCTCGCTTTAGAGACAAAGCCATAGGGTGGACTCGAAACACCTGATGGCATCCGAATTTCTCTGAGTGTGTCTTTCTAGGAAGGGCAAAAGTATCATCTCTTGCTTTAGTTTGTATGCTCTGCTAAATAACATGCACCAATGGAACGAAACCGATCTCGTCATAGGTGGGCTGACATTGTGGACCGACAATTGGGCCTCGACAATTGTCCCCGCCGACAATTGGGCCTCGACAATTGTCCCCGCCGACAATTGGGCCCCGATAATTGGGCCCGCCGACAACTTGGCCCAGGACAATTGGGCTCCACGACAATTTGGCCCCGGACAATTGGGCCCCAAGACAATTAAGCCCAGAAAAAATATTCTTCCAAATGATTTTATTAGTTTCACGCAAACGTGACGCAACAGCTCTTGCGTTTCAACCGAGCTGCAGAGGCCCTTCTTGTAGCTAATTATTTAAAATTAAATAGAACAAAACGCGTTGCATTATTTAATTGCTATTTAAAAGATACCTATGTACGTCATATACAATTAAAATCTCAGAGTTTCAACAACCCAAGTCAGTTAGTTTTTGAGGTATAAATATATAGAAATTATGTACAAGAGTCTAAAAAGAATATGATTTTGTGAACAAAATCACCTACTACCAGTCGCTAGGCCTAAGATGCCTACCCAACATAATCGTAAGAAGAAAATGAAGAGGTGATAGTAAATGAAGCCTACGAGTCTACGTAACACAAAAATGTAAGAGGAAAATGAAGAGGTGATATTAAATGAAGCCTACGAATCACCCTAACACAAAAATGTAAGAGGAAAATGAAGAGGTGAATGTAAATGAAGCCTACGAGTCTACCTAACTCAAAAATGTAAGAGGAAAATGAAGAAGTGAATGTAAATTCAGCCTACGAGTCTACCTAACACAAAAATGTAAGAGGAAAATGAAGAGGTGATAGTAAATTAAGCCTACGAGTCTACCTAACACAAAATATTAGAGGAAAATGAAGAGGTGATAGTAAATGAAGCCTACAAGTTTACCTAACACAAAATCTTAGAGGAAAATGAAGAGGTGATAGTAAATGAAGCCTACAAGTCTACCTAACACAAAATATTAGAGGAAAATGAAGAGGTGATAGTAAATGAAGACTACGAGTCTACCTAACACAAAATCTTACAGGAAAATGAAGAGGTGATAGTAAATGAAGCCTACAAGTCTACCTAACACAAAATATTAGAGGAAAATGAAGAGGTGATAGTAAATGAAGCCTACAAGTCTACCTAACACAAAATATTAGAGGAAAATGAAGAGGTGATAGTAAATGAAGCCTACAAGTCTACCTAACACAAAATATTAGAGGAAAATGAAGAGGTGATAGTAAATGAAGCCTACAAGTCTACCTAACACAAAATATTAGAGGAAAATGAAGAGGTGATAGTAAATGAAGCCTACAAGTCTAGCTGATGCAAAAAAAAATAGTTGTAAATGGAAATGCACATTGAAGAGGTAAAACAACTATCATTTATTGTGCATTATTAAGGTTGACCAAATTACCACCATATATTAAGTCTTAACTGCCACACTCTGAAACATGGCACATGATATACACTATAATATATACGTTATATCTTCACCGTGTGATAAGCAATGTAATTAATATTGCTTTATTTACTCTATAGAGAAGTGCAAATATACATAAATATTATATATACATACAAATACAGATTGGCATTTAGAGAGCAATAAATCAATAAACCTAGAGTTATATCTTTATTAGTGATAAAATAGATAAACGTATACGAAATAAATGTGTGTCATATGATTGCTTTATATGTATGTCATATGATTGCTATATATGTATGTCATATGATTGCTATATATGTATGTCATATGATTGCTATATATGTATGTCATATGATTGCTTTATATGTATGTCATATGATTGCTATATATGTATGTCATATGATTGCTTTATATGTATGTCATATGATTGCTTTATATGTATGTCATATGATTGCTTTATATGTATGTCATATGATTGCTATATATGTATGTCATATGATTGCTATATATGTATGTTTCTAAATCATCTATACAATAGTGAGAATGGGTGATAAAAATACGCCAAATAATACGCTTGGCAAGCAGCTGATAGCATGGATAGGAAATTATTCTGATATCAGTTCAATGAATGGTTTGTGTCTGTCTGTCCGTCATATATCGGCTACTTCGTCACATCGGCTACTGTGTCATATCGGCTACTGTGTCATATCGGCTACTGTGCCATATCGGCTACTGTGTCATATCGGCTACTGTGTCATATCGTCTAGTGTCATACCAGCT
>CANNZV010002423.1:99092-111208 GCA_947561585.1 Caprella mutica
CATATCGGCTAGTGTCATACCAGCTACTGTGTCATATTGGCTACTGTGTTATATTGGCTACTGTGTCATATCGGCTACTATGTCATATCGGCTACTGTGTCATATCGGCTACTGTGTCATATCGGCTACTGTGTCATATCGGCTACTGTGTCATATCGGCTACTGTGTCATATCGGCTACTGTGTCATATCGGCTACTGTGTCATATCGCTACTGTGCCATATCAGCTACTGTGTCATATCGGCTAGTGTCATACCAGCTACTGTGTTATATTGGCTACTGTGTCATATCGGCTACTATGTCATATCGGCTACTGTGTCATATCGGCTACTGTGTCATATCGGCTACTGTGTCATATCGGCTACTGTGTCATATCGGCTACTATATCATATCGGCTACTATGTCATGTCAGCTACTATTTTTTGTTATAATTTTTATCTTATATCAATATATATTATCCATTATTCATGTATTTACCCTATCCATACTCATCCCCCCCCCCTCCCCCTCTCCCTCACAGCTCCTCTCCATCCCAGTCGGTCATGTGAGGGGTAGTGCGGCAGAGTTCTACATATCAAAAATCAACCCCGAGTTGATGCAACACATGAGAAAACATTCCGTGAATAACTTCACTCACGGAGCGCAGAAGCTACGGTGAGTACAATCGTAATTTATAAAAAAAAATTAAATAGAATAATAAAAAATAGAGTAAAAAAAAAGGAATAAACATCGGCGGAGAAAATCGACCAAAATTACCAGCGATAATGTCTGAATTTATGATAATTTCCAATAAATAGGATCAAAATTGCTCAGACCAATCAGAGTACAGTACTGCTTGGTGTTCATGACGTAGTACCTCTCTAAGCCAATCACAGAGCGATATTTTGATTACGTCACAAGCCCATACCAAACAAGCAGATTAAACACCGCGTTTTCACCGCCCCGTTTACGCCTCATCAATTAATGACTGTTAAATGAATGGAAAGCAAATTTGCAGTCTATACTAGCGTTTCTACCGCCTTCCATTCATTTATCCGAGATTAATTGAAGAGGCGTAAACTGAGCAGTGAAAACGCGGCGTTTTATTTACTAGTGTAAAAAAAAATGCCACGGATGTAGAAATGAGAATAATTTTCTTTTCTCAATTTTCTTACAAGGTTTGTTTTCGAAAAAGGAAAAGTGCAATTTTGCAGTCGGTCTCCCATTTCTTGTAACAAAATATTACCAAGAAAAGAAGCCTCAGAAAAAAAACAGTTTTTAAAGTGTTTCCTTTTTACCAAAAATATTATGAATCGCAACTGACATTTATTTTAGTTATTTCATTGAAGATAGTATATATTATATAAAGTATTTTCAGGTAAAGATTATTTTAGTTGATTGCCAGGAATCTGGAATAGAATTAGTAATTTTTTTACCTTATTTAATATGATAAAATAGATTATAAATTATTTTTGAATATAATCAACCGAATTCTTTATAATTTTTTTATAAATGATTTTTCTTTTCTATCCAAAACAATAAGTTAAAAATATGGTACATCAATACATTTCATAATGCTAAAAACATAATATTAAACCCATGTGCACGACAATTTGTGCTGCCAACATATTAACTGCGTTAAAATCTACCAGACGTACGATAGATCTTTATTTTGAAAAAAGCTTTGTACTAGAATATTTATCACGTAGAATTATAGCATTGGTAAAACGTCTAACTATCATTGTCAGCAGAAAATTATTAGGAGCAACATTGCCCCAATATAGTTTTACAACATTGCCCCAATATGGTTTTACAACATTGCCCCAATATGGTTTTACAATGTTGCCCCAATATGGTTTTACAACATTGCCCCAATATGGTTTTATAACGATGTCCCAATATGGTTTTACAATGTTGCCCCAATATGGTTTTACAACATTGCCCCAATATGGTTTTATAACGATGTCCCAATATGGTTTTACAACATTGCCCCAATATGGTTTTACAACATTGCCCCAATATGGTTTTACAACATTGCCCCAATATGGTTTTACAACGTTGCCCCAATATTTTTTGACAACATTGCCAATATTGTTTCAATGGTAGCATATATAATTGTTACAAATTATCCCAATATTGCTTCAATTTTACCAATATTGTTACAACATCACCCAAATATTGTTTACATCATTGCCCCAATATTGCTTCAATGTTCCGAATATTGTTACAATAACGGCAATACGTTGCCCAAATAAATTTTGCTACCTTTTGTGTCTACCCTCTACTTTGATTAATAGGTAAAATTATTGTGCTATTTTCTTTTTAGTTCTGGGGGTATAGATCTTCTTTTGGGTGACACCCCTATATTAGATTACCTTCGGGGCACCGACCCATCTTGTTCTCTACGGGCCATTGCAGAGCAGGACTATACGTCCGATGTGTACGCCGTGGCTCTTCCGCAAGGATTCCCATTCAAAGTAACTAATCTTAAACGAAATGAATTGGTATTAAAGTTTCCTAATTAGTTTGGTCAAAATTAAAATTTAAGCTATGGGTATTGGACAATTTGTGATATTTGAAAAGAAGGTAAATTCAAAATTGAAAGCATTTATATAAAATATATAAGACATAAGGTAAGTTCCGTGTTATTGGATGCTTCAACATTTTCGGAAACGTAAGAAAAAATATGAAACAAAATATTTTTAACTTCAACTTTAATTGATGTCCTTGCTATTTTTATTTGTACCAATCAAAATAAAAGTCAAATTATAGCTATATTATATATTATTTTCTTACATGTCTGAAAATATGGACAGAGAACTTATTCCACTAATCATCAATACTAAAGTTGTTAACTTTTCCAGGCAATGATAGATGAACTGCTGTCTAACTACCAATCGTCAGGTTACCTCGATACTCTAAAAAGCAAATGGTACAATGAGTTACCTTGCTTTTCTAACACTGCTACTATGTACAAACCACAGGTAAGACCTAATTTTTCATTTTTTCAATTTTTGGGAAAAAATTGTTTATAATTTGAAAAAAAATCAGAAAAAAAAAATATTTTTGAAAATAATTTGTTCCGGATTTTGTCACTTTTTTTTTTAATTTATATTTTCAAATTTCTCTTTTGCTTGTGATATTAAGCTCAATCGTTATTTTTGAAATTGTTGTTAAGTTCATATAGCACACTTCGCTATATATAGCCCACCCTTTGCATACTGGTCTCTATTATGATCATTTATTATTTCATGTAACAGGGTAACTACTCAATTACCGTACGATCACACTTACCGTATAAGGGCATGGCCGTTTATAGTTGATCAGGCCAGCTTATCATGGCGTTTATAGTTCAGTCAGCTGTTCAAAGTGGTCCAATGAAATCTAATTACTGCCGCTAAAATTAATGGGTAAAGATGGCGGTTATTTTCTTCGGTTTTTGTGCCATTTCATTGTTCATGTCGGTTTCTTCTGTGCTTCTATGATATAAATTAAGCAATGCTCCATATTATCTACCATCAAATTAAGTGAATTTATTCATTATTATATATACATGGACACTACCTGGACCCATGGATAATCCACGGAATTGTGAAGTCAACAAATAGGTTTTAGTCTATTTAACACATTTTGTGATGGGCAAACAGAATGACACGGCTTCTTTTATAATAGTATATCGATTATCACTAATGATTTATTCTCTTGGTGACATTACTGTGATTTACACCGACTTTATGATGTGCTGTTGATAGAATGACTGATTAACAGACATTAATTCTCACCATACAACTTTTTTTTCTGAACTAATTTAAATTTCAGCTCCGCAGTTTATAAACTTCACTTCTCCCACCAATACCAATTTCACCCGCAAACTAATCATTGCTATATAGTAAGTGACGGTGACAGGACAAAAAAAACCGCGGTCAAAAACGTCCCGAGTCAAATACCCCCGGACAAAAAAAAAACATGCAATAAACCCCCTGGTCAAATATCCCCCGGTCAAAAAACCCCAATGCAAGGACGATATATAAACCCGGTCGATATAAATAGCCTAATTCACTATTTAAATTTTCATTAATGTTCATATTTATAACTATATGTTATAAATGTAAAGCGATATAGCGCACCTAAGCGGTTAGCGGTTCAGTTGTGGGGGATCGCGAAAAATTTGTCATATTTTTGGCGAAAATGTAATAATTATTGGTTCGCATTGAATAATGTTTAATATATTAATAAAACTGAATTAGGTTATTTACATCGACTGGGTTTTTTTTACCGGGTTTTTTTACTTGTGAGTATTTGTTCGTGGGGGTTTATTGCACGGGGGTTCTTTGTCCGAGGGGTATTTTGCACGGGGAGTTTTTGACCGTGGGGTTTTTTCACGGGGGTTCTTTGTCCTGGAATCAGTAAAAGACACACACACTATCGTACTAAATATATATCATAAAGTGGATTTTAACTGAACGAGTTCAGATTTACAGTAATGATTAAAAGATATTATCCTCCTTCCTAGGATTCAACATTTCTAATTGAGTTGCTTTGTTCACCAAGTTACCAATAATTTGTTAATTATGACTGATAAACCTAATTAAGAGATGATTGTGTCACCTTTTTTAGATACTGGCAAACTGTAAGCCAATTAAGAGATAGAAATGTCACAAAAATTCTAATCCAAGTCAATATTGGCTCATCTTTGAAGATTGCAAGCCAAAATTAACATGGGAACATAGGAAATGATTCAACATTTCAAGCCAATTAGACCTAACTGAGTTTTAACCTTTTGAAATGTAAGCCAATTGGTTTTATCTGACATACTCTGTAACATGGTCTAGCCTAGGTAAGTGTATGAAAGGATCAGTCAGTACAATTTTAAAATAATTAATATAGATGAAAATCAAGGAATTTTTTTTTATTTCAGTCCTATCAATTATATCTTTGTCAATATTTTCATTCCCTATTAAAACTTTCGTCAGGCAACTCTAAATTGGTTTCCACCATTTTCATTGAAACGCCAGGAATCTTGCGCGTACATATACGATTTTTAAATAGACTATTTATTATCA
Organism: Caprella mutica; assembly: GCA_947561585.1. Classification (NCBI taxonomy): domain Eukaryota; kingdom Metazoa; phylum Arthropoda; class Malacostraca; order Amphipoda; family Caprellidae; genus Caprella; species Caprella mutica. The sequence continues at coordinate 104,134 of CANNZV010002423.1, forward strand.
GGTACAATAACACCATCAGATTGTAATTGCAAAACCATTATTATAGTTTATTTTATCATGACATAACAATAAGTTGATTAAAATGGGGAACTATAAAAACTGACGCAGACTATGTTCACCATTTGTTTTGAATTTTAAGACCACTTTGAACTGAAGTTAATTTCAGAAATCTGGCCTGATTAACTATAGACGGCCATGTTAACCCGTACCTACACGGTTGCTTTGCTGATGTGCCACGTCTACAGATTCCTGTCCCAAAATAAGGCCACACTCCGTGTACGGGTTAAGGGACGAACTTTCTAGCCAATTTGAATGTTGAAAATGGTTCTTAACCTATCGTGACGTAACACTCACTGCACGGTAACTGTAAGCAGTCGGTAATTGTGTCGTTGCCCTGTATAACTTAGAGCATTTTATTGTCTTTGTAAAACACAAATGAAATAATAACTGTAAAGGCTTCATACAATAAAAGTTTTAAGGATTTTGAAAATAAATTTAAAAAAAATTCATCGAACAATCAGTCGCCATTTTGGAAATAATCACCGGATTATTTTTGTTCTTAGTGGAAAAATATCTTCTTTAAAAAAAAAATTACGTACACATAAATTCAAAGAATTTAGATTATGACGTCACGGAAGGCAAGATGGCGTCCTCCATATAGAAGTGATTAAATGAATAATCATCTCCCCACTAAGAAAATTATAAATAATTTTAAATTTCTCATCAATCATTAATCAAATCAATCGTAATTTATCAAATTTAAAAATTTAGTCATTGACCTTCGTCGGACATTATTCCAACGATAATGTCTTCATTATGATATTTTACGATAAAATACCATCAATATTTACCGTAATGGACAATAACAGACGATCGTCATGCAAGTATATTCAATTGCTTATGTTCCGCGCCATAAGCCGATTTGCACAATCTCGAGAATGCGCTGCGCGTGTTTAGGATCACTGAAAATGAGCAACGATCTCGAGAGTGTGCAAGGCAGGTAAAGGGTATGAAGCAGGACCAACAGTGATGGAGTAGATAATCAATTATTTATGCATTAAATTGGTCCATTTCATCAAAATATGATAGTTAAAGCTATATATAATAACTTGGTAATATGTTGGTAATTTAGCTTCAGTTAGTTACTTATGAAAACTTGAACAAAACTGGTATTTTAATTTCACTGAGATATCGAACATTCTACCAAACGTTTGGAATTAACCTCATTTGTTTTCCTTTTGTTTTTAATATAAGAATATCGTCTTTTAAATTAAATAAAAGTTGAGAATTTTTTTCCATAAAATTACATGCTATCGATAATAATAAGCAATTTGATAAAACGCGCAACTGACGCTTGCGCAATCTCGAGAGAATCGCACATTTTTAAGATCCTGAAAACGCGCAACGCAATCTCTAGATTGTGCAAAATCGGCAAATTGCATAAAACAAATGTACATAGTATACCTTTTATAGGAATTTTTTAATGGAAATTGAAAAGAATATAAACTGTTCGTATATTTTAAAGAAAAACGTCAATTTTGTAACAAATTACCCCCGTAAATAAATAATTAATTATGCATGTAAATTGTCTCTATTAATTTGTAAAGGTAATATTGTGTTTAAATAAATTAATAAATTTATTGTTAATTTCAGGCGCTGGAGATAGACACAGTTGCTGGTGTTTTTCTGATGCTCTTCCTAGGTATTTTGGTGGGTCTGGTGATTCTTTGCCTCGAGCATCTCCTCTTCAAGTACCAACTACCGAAACTACGGGAGAAACCTAAAGAATCCTTCTTCAGAAACAGAAACCTGATGTTTCTAAGTCAGGTGGGTGCATGTGCCCATTTAAAATAATAATAGAGCTAAAAAATATAACTAATACTAGTATACCTGAGCCCAGGCAAGAAGAATTCATTCCTGGAACATTCCCTTGGTATCCCAGAATTAAATACTTCTCGCATGGAGATTGAGCCTCTTTAAAATTCTTTAAAAATAAAATTAAATATAAAAATAATGTTAACTTTTATTAAGGATAAAGTTACTATACCACAATTATACAGTAAAATTCCAGAGTTAAAGAGCACTCGAGTTATGGGGACATAGGTTATGAAGCAGTTTTCTATGTTTATATTATAGAAAATGATTTGCGTCAAAAATTGCGTTATAGTTATCCCACAATGACCTTAATTTTCTATGATTTTAGTCTCTCCTAAAATAGTTTTCTATGATTTTATTTTTCTCCTAACATAGTTTTCTATGATTTTAATCATAGAAAACTAGCTAGTGCACTCGAGATATGAAGTGGCTTTGAGTTATGGAAGAACCAATACTTCATAACTCTGGAACTCAACTCAACCTTCTATGGCCCCACCATACCTTCTTTCCCTATTCTTTTCCCTCTTAATCTTCTATGGCCCCACCATAACTTCCTAATTCTTTTCCCTTTTAATCTTCTATGGCCCCACCATAACTTCTTTCCTTATTCTTTTCCCTCTTAATCTTCTATGGCCCCACCATAACTTCTTTCCTAATTCTTTTCCCTCTTAATCTTCTATGGCCCCACCATAACTTCTTTCCTAATTCTTTTCCCTCTTAATCTTCTATGGCCCCACCATAAGTTCCTTCCTTATTCTTTTCCCTCTTAGTCTTCTATGGCCCCACCATACCTTTCCCCTCTCAATTTCTATGCCCCACCATACCTTTCCCCTCCTAATCTTCTATGGCCCCACCATAACTCCCTTGCTCATTCTCCCCACAGAAACTGTACAAGTTCATCAACAGTGTAGAGCCCGTGTCTCCCCACCACTCTGCCAAAGAACTCGCCACCAGCATCAAGAAGGGGCAGATTATGGGACTCTTCCAGAAATCTGTGAAAAGAGTGAGTCGAGTAATAGTTTCTAGGGTGAAACACCTGACACTCACAGTACTCGGAAACTGAAAGTGTTAACAAATGTGAACTTACTACAGTTGAACTCCCTTATAGTGAACTCCTCTATAGTGAACTCCTCTATAGTGAACTTCTCTATAGTGAACTCCTCTATAGTGAACTCCTCTATAGTGAACTCCTCTATAGTGAACTCCTCTATAGTGAACTCCTCTATAGTGAACTCCTCTATAGTGAACTTCTCTATAGTGAACTCCTCTATAGTGAACTCCTCTATAGTGAACTCCTCTATAGTGAACTCCTCTATTGTGAACTCCTCTATAGTGAACTCCTCTATAGTGAAGTCCTCTATAGTGAACTCCTCTATAGTGAACTCCTCTATAGTGAACTCCTCTATAGTGAACTCCTCTATAGTGAATTCTTCTATAGTGAACTCCTCTATAGTGAACTCCTCTATAGTGAACTCCTCTATAGTGAACTCCTCTATAGTGAACTCCTCTATAGTGAACTCCTCTATAGTGAACTCCTCTATAGTGAACTCCTCTATAGTGAACTCCTCTATAGTGAACTCCTCTATAGTGAACTCCTCTATAGTGAACTCCTCTATAGTGAACTCCTCTATAGTGAACTTCTCTATAGTGAACTCCTCTATAGTGAACTCCTCTTTAGTGAACTCCTCTATAGTGAACTCCTCTTTAGTGAACTCCTCTATAGTGAACTCCTCTATAGTGAACTCCTCTATAGTGAACTCCTCTATAGTGAACTCCTCTATAGTGAACTCCTCTATAGTGAACTCCTCTATAGTGAACTCCTCTATAGTGAACTCCTCTATAGTGAACTCCTCTATAGTGAACTCCTCTATTGTGAACTCCTCTATAGTGAACTCCTCTATAGTGAAGTCCTCTATAGTGAACTCCTCTATAGTGAACTCCTCTTTAGTGAACTCCTCTATAGTGAACTTCTCTATAGTGAACTCCTCTATAGTGAACTCCTCTATAGTGAACTCCTCTATAGTGAACTCCTCTATAGTGAACTCCTCTATAGTGAACTCCTCTATAGTGAACTCCTCTATAGTGAATTCCTCTATAGTGAACTCCTCTATAGTGAACTTCTCTATAGTGAACTCCTCTATAGTGAACTCCTCTATAGTGAAGTCCTCTATAGTGAACTCCTCTATAGTGAACTCCTCTATAGTGAACTCCTCTATAGTGAATCTCCTCTATAGTGAATTCTTCTATAGTGAACTCCTCTATAGTGAACTCCTCTATAGTGAACTCCTCTATAGTGAACTCCTCTATAGTGAACTCCTCTATAGTGAACTCCTCTATAGTGAACTCCTCTATAGTGAACTCCTCTATAGTGAACTCCTCTATAGTGAACTCCTCTATAGTGAACTCCTCTATAGTGAACTCCTCTATAGTGAACTCCTCTATAGTGAACTCCTCTATAGTGAACTCCTCTATAGTGAACTCCTCTATAGTGAACTCCTCTATAGTGAACTCCTCTATAGTGAACTCCTCTATAGTGAACTCCTCTATAGTGAACTTCTCTATAGTGAACTCCTCTATAGTGAACTCCTCTATAGTGAACTCCTCTATAGTGAACTCCTCTATTGTGAACTCCTCTATAGTGAACTCCTCTATAGTGAAGTCCTCTATAGTGAACTCCTCTATAGTGAACTCCTCTATAGTGAACTCCTCTATAGTGAACTCCTCTATAGTGAACTCCTCTATAGTGAACTCCTCTATAGTGAACTCCTCTATAGTGAACTCCTCTATAGTGAACTCCTCTATAGTGAACTCCTCTATAGTGAACTCCTCTATAGTGAACTTCTCTATAGTGAACTCCTCTATAGTGAACTCCTCTATAGTGAACTCCTCTATTGTGAACTCCTCTATAGTGAACTCCTCTATAGTGAAGTCCTCTATAGTGAACTCCTCTATAGTGAACTCCTCTATAGTGAACTCCTCTATAGTGAACTCCTCTATAGTGAATTCTTCTATAGTGAACTCCTCTATAGTGAACTCCTCTATAGTGAACTCCTCTATAGTGAACTCCTCTATAGTGAACTCCTCTATAGTGAACTCCTCTATAGTGAACTCCTCTATAGTGAACTCCTCTATAGTGAACTCCTCTATAGTGAACTCCTCTATAGTGAACTCCTCTATAGTGAACTCCTCTATAGTGAACTCCTCTATAGTGAACTTCTCTATAGTGAACTCCTCTATAGTGAACTCCTCTTTAGTGAACTCCTCTATAGTGAACTCCTCTTTAGTGAACTCCTCTATAGTGAACTCCTCTATAGTGAACTCCTCTATAGTGAACTCCTCTATAGTGAACTCCTCTATAGTGAACTCCTCTATAGTGAACTCCTCTATAGTGAACTCCTCTATAGTGAACTCCTCTATAGTGAACTCCTCTATAGTGAACTCCTCTATTGTGAACTCCTCTATAGTGAACTCCTCTATAGTGAAGTCCTCTATAGTGAACTCCTCTATAGTGAACTCCTTTAGTGAACTCCTCTATAGTGAACTTCTCTATAGTGAACTCCTCTATAGTGAACTCCTCTATAGTGAACTCCTCTATAGTGAACTCCTCTATAGTGAACTCCTCTATAGTGAACTCCTCTATAGTGAACTCCTCTATAGTGAACTCCTCTATAGTGAACTCCTCTATAGTGAACTTCTCTATAGTGAACTCCTCTATAGTGAACTCCTCTATAGTGAAGTCCTCTATAGTGAACTCCTCTATAGTGAACTCCTCTATAGTGAACTCCTCTATAGTGAATCTCCTCTATAGTGAATTCTTCTATAGTGAACTCCTCTATAGTGAACTCCTCTATAGTGAACTCCTCTATAGTGAACTCCTCTATAGTGAACTCCTCTATAGTGAACTCCTCTATAGTGAACTCCTCTATAGTGAACTCCTCTATAGTGAACTCCTCTATAGTGAACTCCTCTATAGTGAACTCCTCTATAGTGAACTCCTCTATAGTGAACTCCTCTATAGTGAACTCCTCTATAGTGAACTCCTCTATAGTGAACTCCTCTATAGTGAACTCCTCTATAGTGAACTCCTCTATAGTGAACTCCTCTATAGTGAACTCCTCTATAGTGAACTCCTCTATAGTGAACTTCTCTATAGTGAACTCCTCTATAGTGAACTCCTCTATAGTGAACTCCTCTATAGTGAACTCCTCTATTGTGAACTCCTCTATAGTGAACTCCTCTATAGTGAAGTCCTCTATAGTGAACTCCTCTATAGTGAACTCCTCTATAGTGAACTCCTCTATAGTGAACTCCTCTATAGTGAACTCCTCTATAGTGAACTCCTCTATAGTGAACTCCTCTATAGTGAACTCCTCTATAGTGAACTCCTCTATAGTGAACTCCTCTATAGTGAACTCCTCTATAGTGAACTCCTCTATAGTGAACTTCTCTATAGTGAACTCCTCTATAGTGAACTCCTCTATAGTGAACTCCTCTATAGTGAACTCCTCTATTGTGAACTCCTCTATAGTGAACTCCTCTATAGTGAAGCTCCTCTATAGTGAACTCCTCTATAGTGAACTCCTCTATAGTGAACTCCTCTATAGTGAACTCCTCTATAGTGAACTCCTCTATAGTGAACTCCTCTATAGTGAACTCCTCTATAGTGAACTCCTCTATAGTGAACTCCTCTATAGTGAACTCCTCTATAGTGAACTCCTCTATAGTGAACTCCTCTATAGTGAACTCCTCTATAGTGAACTCCTCTATAGTGAACTCCTCTATAGTGAACTCCTCTATAGTGAACTCCTCTATAGTGAACTCCTCTATAGTGAACTCCTCTATAGTGAACTCCTCTATAGTGAACTCCTCTATAGTGAACTCCTCTATAGTGAACTCCTCTATATGAACTCCTCTATAGTGAACTCCTCTATAGTGAACTCCTCTATAGTGAACTCCTCTATAGTGAACTCCTCTATAGTGAACTCCTCTATAGTGAACTCCTCTATAGTGAACTCCTCTATAGTGAACTCCTCTATAGTGAACTCCTCTATTGTGAACTCCTCTATAGTGAACTCCTCTATAGTGAAGTCCTCTATAGTGAACTCCTCTATAGTGAACTCCTCTTTAGTGAACTCCTCTATAGTGAACTCTCTATAGTGAACTCCTCTATAGTGAACTCCTCTATAGTGAACTCCTCTAT
>CANNZV010002424.1:0-98714 GCA_947561585.1 Caprella mutica
CTATCATAATATCTATCATAATATCTATCATAATATCTATCATAATATCTACCATAATATCTATCATAATATCTATTATAATATCTACCATAATATCTATCATAATATCTATCATAATATCTATCACAATATCTACATAATATCTATCATAATATCTATTATAATATCTACCATAATATCTACCATAATATATAATATCTTATCATAATATCTATCATAATATCTATCATAATATCTACCATAATATCTATTATAATATCTATCATAATATCTATTATAATATCTATTATAATATCTATCATAATATCTACCATAATATCTATCATAATATCTATTATAATATCTATCATAATATCTACCATAATATCTATCATAATATCTATTATAATATCTACCATAATATCTATCATAATATCTATCATAATATCTATCACAATATCTATCATAATATCTATCATAATATCTATTATAATATCTACCATAATATCTACCATAATATCTATATATATCTATCATAATATCTATCATAATATCTATCATAAATATCTACCATAATATCTATTATAATATCTATCATAATATATCTATTATAATATCTATCATAATCTATCTACCATAATATCTATCATAATATCTATTATAATATCTACCATAATATCTACCATAATATCTATTATAATATCTATCATAATATCTATCATAATATCTATCATAATATCTATCATAATATCTATCATAATATCTATTATAATATCTACCATAATATCTACCATAATATCTATTATATACTATCTATCATAATATCTATCATAATATCTATCATAATATCTCATAATATCTACCATAATATCTACATAATATCTATCTTAATATCTATCATAATATCTATCATAATATCTATCATAATATCTATCATAATATCTATCATATATCTATAATATCTACCATAATATCTACCATAATATCTATTATAATATCTATCATAATATCTATCATAATATCTATCATAATATCTATCATAATATCTACCATAATATCTATCATAATATCTATTATAATATCTACCATAATATCTACCATTATATCTATTATAATATCTATCATAATATCTATCATAATATCTATTATAATATCTACCATAATATCTATTATAATATCTATCATAATATCTATCATAATATCTATCATAATATCTACCATAATATCTATTATAATATCTATCATAATATCTATCATAATATCTATCATAATATCTACCATAATATCTATTATAATATCTATCATAATATCTATTATAATATCTACAATAATATCTATCATAATATCTACCATAATATCTATCATAATATCTATTATAATATCTATCATAATATCTACCATAATATCTATCATAATATCTATTATAATATCTATTATAATATCTATCATAATATCTACCATAATATCCATTACAATATCTAACATGCAATAGGTGATTATTTAATCATTATGTGTCCTTTGCTTCCGAAGCACAACAAACTACTAAATTAATCATGAAATTATCAATGTTCGTCCATTAGGGAATTTGATTGAATTTTAAAATATGACCACAAAAAGAAATGAATAATATTTTGAGATAATCATTGATTTAAAGATTAAATTAAAATGAAAATAATAATCCTTTATTAATTTGTAAATTACAAGCGCTAAAATTTATTTAAACTAACACATATTGTATATGAAATTATATTCTTCGATATTTATGTTTATTCGGATTGATGATAATATTCCATTTATTCTTTTTTATCTCATTGTGAACTATTTCTTCAATTGTTGTTTGATTTGAAGGAATATTTTTTAAAACTTTTACTTCAGCGACAAAAAACTTTTTGTCTGATTTTAATTTACAAAAAACTCTTACAGATAAGAAAATGTTCACAAAGAATATTATTTTATTGAGTGAACAATAATGCTTGGAATAGCAGCTTTGGTGAAGAATAGTGCTTGGAGTAAAAGCTTTGGTAAAGAATAGTGCTTGGAATAACAGCTTTGGTAAAGAATAGTGCTTGGAGTAACAGCTTTAGTAAAGAATAGTGCTTGGAGTAACAGCTTTAGTAAAGAATAGTGCTTGGAGTAAAAGCTTTGGTAAAGAATAGTGCTTGGAATAACAGCTTTGGTAAAGAATAGTGCTTGGAGTAACAGCTTTAGTAAAGAATAGTGCTTGGAGTAACAGCTTCAGTAAAGAATAGTGCTTGGAGTAACAGCTTTAGTAAAGAATAGTGCTTGGAGTAACAGCTTTAGTAAAGAATAGTGCTTGGAGTAACAGCTTTAGTAAAGAATAGTGCTTGGAGTAACAGCTTTAGTAAAGAATAGTGCTTGGAGTAACAGCTTTAGTAAAGAATAGTGCTTGGAGTTACAGCTTTAGTAAGGAATAGTGCTGGAGTAACAGCTTTAGTAAAGAATAGTGCTTGGAGTAACAGCTTTAGTAAAGAATAGTGCTTGGAGTAACAGCTTTAGTAAAGAATAGTGCTTGGAGTAACCGCTATTGTAAAGAATAGTGCTTGGAGCAACAGCTTTAGTAAAGAATAGTGCTTGGAGTAACAGCTTTAGTAAAGAATAGTGCTTGGAGTAACAGCTTTAGTAAAGAATAGTGCTTGGAGTAACAGCTTTAGTAAAGAATAGTGCTTGGAGTAACAGCTTTAGTAAAGAATAGTGCTTGGAGTAACAGCTTTAGTAAAGAATAGTGCTTGGAGTAACAGCATGCTAATGGTCTTTGCACTTTATTAAATACTAGTGAGTTAAAAAATGACGGACTATTAACTTCTGTTTATTTTTAGAATTATTCAGATTTTCGAAAATGCATTCGAATATGTTTTTTTTTTATTATCCTGATAGCTACTTTTTTCCAGATTTTTTGATATACTGATAATTAAATAAAATATTCGATTTTTTTTTTAAAATCTGAATAGCAGCTTGGTGAAGAATAGTGCTTGGAGTAAAAGCTTTGGTAAAGAATAGTGCTTGGAATAACAGCTTTGGTAAAGAATAGTGCTATGGAGTAACAGCTTTAGTAAAGAATAGTGCTTGGAGTAACAGCTTTAGTAAAGAATAGTGCTTGGAGTAAAAGCTTTGGTAAAGAATAGTGCTTGGAATAACAGCTTTGGTAAAGAATAGTGCTTGGAGTAACAGCTTTAGTAAAGAATAGTGCTTGGAGTAACAGCTTCAGTAAAGAATAGTGCTTGGAGTAACAGCTTTAGTAAAGAATAGTGCTTGGAGTAACAGCTTTAGTAAAGAATAGTGCTTGGAGTAACAGCTTTAGTAAAGAATAGTGCTTGGAGTAACAGCTTTAGTAAAGAATAGTGCTTGGAGTAACAGCTTTAGTAAAGAATAGTGCTTGGAGTTACAGCTTTAGTAAGGAATAGTGCTTGGAGTAACAGCTTTAGTAAAGAATAGTGCTTGGAGTAACAGCTTTAGTAAAGAATAGTGCTTGGAGTAACAGCTTTAGTAAAGAATAGTGCTTGGAGTAACCGCTATTGTAAAGAATAGTGCTTGGAGCAACAGCTTTAGTAAAGAATAGTGCTTGGAGTAACAGCTTTAGTAAAGAATAGTGCTTGGAGTAACAGCTTTAGTAAAGAATAGTGCTTGGAGTAACAGCTTTAGTAAAGAATAGTGCTTGGAGTAACAGCTTTTAGTAAAGAATAGTGCTTGGAGTAACAGCTTTAGTAAAGAATAGTGCTTGGGAGTAACAGCATGCTAATGGTCTTTGCACTTATTAAATACTAGTGAGTTAAAAAATGACGGACTATTAACTTCTGTTTATTTTTAGAATTATTCAGATTTTCGAAAATGCATTCGAATTATGTTTTTTTTTTATTATCCTGATAGCTACTTTTTTCCAGATTTTTTGATATACTGATAATTAAATAAAATATTCGATTTTATTTTTTATGTTATGCAGATTCTAAGTTATTTTTTGTTTTATCCGAATTTCAGTTATCAGGATTTCTGATGGATTTTTGATTTCTGAAAAATGATGGAATAAAAAATAAAAATATATATTCGGATTTTATAAAATAATTCGGACTTTTTCATCCCGTATTTTATTTTGCAATCCGTATATTTTATGTAATCTTGAATTTATATGTAATTCTGGACTTATTTTTTAATCTCTAATTTTCGTTATCCGGATTTTTCTGTTATCTGGTATTTTCTGCAATCCGGACAAAAATTCTAATTATGGAATTAAATCGTATTTTAAATGTTAAAGCGGAACATTTTCTTGCAACCAATAATCAACCAACCAACCAACCAATCAATCAACCAACCAACCAATCAATCAACCAACCAACCAATTAACCAACCAACCAACCAATCAACCAACCAACCAACCAACCAACTAACCAACCAACCAACAGACAAATAAACGCTGATTAATAGTATATAGGCCCATAGGGTGCTTAATGAACAATTTTGATGACGGAAAATTTATAGTGTCAAATACTTTCAATAAATTAACCTTTTAAAGATATTTCGTATTTTCTACCATTATTACTAAATTGCCTGTTGCTCTTTAATGCTCACATTTAATGTTATTAGAGTATTTAGTATTTATGGTGATTTGGCTCTCAGGTTCATACACACTGAGATTGTATTAGTAGGTACGGCGTTACTGTCACCCTAACTCACGAGTGCCATATCCGATACTCCATAAGAGCGATATTGGATTGTCCTGCTTTGTATCGTACGGACTTGCTGAGAAATATCAGAGCAATATTCAGCCTAGCAGAAACCCATGTGAAAAACTGACTTCGGCAACTTATGCCCGAAAAGTAATTATTACTTAAATAAGGGCTTGAATTGATACTAAACTTGGATCTTAGTGTAGATTCTGATTTATTACTTGATTTTTTTTTTCATGTTAGAAAAATACTTACATACAATGATCCTTCTTGGTTTTTGTTATTATTATCCATTATGGTAAATATTATTATATTTTGTGTGAAGATAATTTCAGAAAAAATCATAATGATTTTTTTTCAGAAATGGCTGATTGAAGTCTATAGACTATTAGGGTTTTAAATTGATCATAAATTATAATTAAAGTTTTAGTTGAATGATATATCGTCATTAATAGATGATTTTTGCATTATCGATAGAATTGCCGACTATGAACGATTATAATTTTTCGGCAGGGACGCCTCTGACGTCAGACGCACAGCCATAAACCTAAACACTGCAATAATACCTTACTTCATTGCTCCGGTAGTTATTTAACTATAAGGGGGAGGGACCTCAGTGAGTGATAGTACCTAGATTGTTATAACTAGGATTGTGACAATATGCGTTTAAAATCATAGATCCCGAAAATATTATAGACGGCTTGAATTAAAGACTATTTAATCGTTCTAAACCAGCGGTTTATAGTATTCGATACCATTTCATTTCGTTTCGTCTGTGACATTCTTGAGATCTATAATTTTAAACGTATATTGTCACAACCCAAGTTATAACTCTCTCTTTTTTGTATGAATATAAATTCAAAAATTGATATATTTTATATAAATTCCAACTCATGTTTTTATTTTGTGTTTTGCCCGACATTTTTTTTTACATAAATAGGGGCTTCAGGTCTGTGTATATATATTGTATACTCTTTTATTCAATAATTATCATTATCATCATATGGTGGGGAAATGAAAGGATAATAAGATAATGAAACTTTTTATACCTATGCAAAAAATCCCACTGACTTTTTCAAAAAGCTGAAAAAATCCACCATTAATTTCCAGTAATTTGACTGATCCACCAACATTTTCCCAATTTATCCACCAAAAGTTAATGGTAACATGAATAAATAGTTGAAAATCCAACGACTTTGCCAGAATATTATTTTGAAAGGGAAAAAATTCCACCGACATGTCGGTGGAATTTACCACTAAATACAGACTGTTACCTATGCACACACTTCTTTTAAAAGAACTCGAAGAATGAATAGAAGAAGGAGAAGAAACGGGAAAATAGAAGATGAAACCGAGTTCCTAAGTTGTCCCCTAATCTTTTATGACCCCACAACAATTCTCGCTTTATTACTCGAATAAAATTTTAAAAAATCAGACATAAATAGAGTAAATAAATTTTATTATACAGTAAAACTCCTGAGTTATGAAGTTCTTCGTTATGAAGGACCTGAGTTATGAAGGACCTGAGTTATGAAATGTACCTGAGTTATGAAGTATTTTCTATGTTTAAATTATAGAAAACGATATACGTCAGAAATTTCGTCCTAATTATTCCTCAAAGACCATAGTTTTCTCTAAGATTTTAATCATAGAAAACTATCAGTGTCCCTGAGTTATGAAGTAAACAATACTAAATTTTATGATATTTTGGATGCTCAATTCTTACGATCCAGCAATTCAAATTTGAATTTTTTGTATATATTGATAAGTTGATCTTAACTGCGAAATATTGAATTTGACAAATTTAGCAGCCGTTTAGACAGAAAAGACTGAAAGCATTTATTCAGTGTGAAATATAAAGCAAACAAACGAAGATAGGTATTAACAATCGTAAAACTAACTTGAGAAATAATGGCTGACTTCGCACTTATTTTGTAGATATTTAAATTGTGCAAAGAAAACTTCGGTGTTTGTAGTTGATGTTTTTATTATTATTATTGTATGAGGTATAAGTATGTGTGGAAATTGTACTTGTAAGAGGTATACGTACATGCAAAAAAAACGCAAGTCTTTTGAATAAATATAATATTTTTTATCATATTATTTATTAAAGAAAGTTACTTAAAAATTAACTATTTCAATTCTTACTACCAATGACACAGTAAATTAAAACAAAATACTCCATTCCCTTTAACGCGTTCTTTTTTATACGTAGAGTTCAATTTTAGGGAGTAATAATAAAGTTATGGAGAGAAAGTGTTTAATAATGCAGGCGAATACGTTATGGAGCGCACACTGAAAGATATTAACAGCATGCTCTGCCCAATAAAATGATCTTATTGGAGCTTAATAAAGAGATGCTCCGACACATTTTCATGCCCAAAAAGAAAGCCAAATAAAAAGCACATGTTGCTTATTGGCTCGGGAATATAGTTGCATGCATTGAGATACTGTAAGGATTAGACAGTGATAAGTATTCTAATTTCACACTTAGGGGTAAAAATGGTGACTGTGTATATCAAGATGGTAATATAAATAGAAGAGATATTAATAGGTATTAATTATTCTAATTTCACACTTAGGGGTAAAAAAGGTGACTCCGTATATCAAGATGGTAATATAAATAGAAGGGATATTAAATAGGTATTAATAATTCTAATTTCACACTTAGGGGTAAAAAAGGTGACTGCGTATATCAAGTTGAAAGTATTAAATAGAAGAGATATTAATGATATATGAATTATTGAATACGAGTTTCACATCTCTACAGGTATGAATTTTTAATTATGAACTTAAATAATAATATGTTGTACTTGAGAAATTTGATTTTTGATAACCCAGTTGAATTCATTTAATCTATGAAATTTGTGAATTTATGATATTGTTGAACTTGGAATTCTACCTCAAATGTATCAAATCAACACCATTTTATTTAATCTCTGTCTTGTGTATTTTCATCATCACTATTGTTTGTAAACTGATGATCCAATTCAATTAGATAGTTCATACTCTTCTAGTTGGCTGGTATACATTCCACTCCGGGAAATTAAGTAATGTATACATATTGTATCCACCCAAGGATATAAAAAACAGAGGTTGGCCAAAATAATTGGAACACTACACTGTTTAGTACTTTATCTTAGAGATCCGGTTTTATCCGAAATAAGAATAAGAGTTTCATTATGCAGGAATGTAAATAGGTTGTTCTTGCTACACAATTATGTTATTTAAATTGTACTCCAGATTCATTTGATTTTTAGGTAAAAAACTTGACATAACTGATTTTGAAACAGGGCAAATTATTGGTGCTCGCATAGCAAGAGTTTTGATTAAAAATAAGCTGAGCTTTTGAGTTTTTTTAAAGTTACCATATCTTAGACGATCACATAATTGAAAAAAACAGGGAATAGGTCTCCAGCGGTTGAGACATCTCTGGCCGGTCTTCTAATTTCCCTCTGATAGAGATCAGCAATCACGAAACCTTATTTTGAGGAAAAAATCAGCGAACTAAGGCGAATAAAGTGTGTACTGAGGTAAATCTAGATATGAAATCTAGTTTCTACCATAACCTTTCTTCTTAATCTCCATAAAGCTAGGAACAATACAAGACTCGCTATCAGGAAACGTCTGTTTTCTTCTCAAATCGTCGAGTAGCCGATGATATGGTGACAGGACCACAAAACTTGGTTTACAGATCAGTGGAAGCGATGAGTGGTGTATACTCGAGTGACAAGTCAGGAATCGTTTAACAACCGTCTGAAAGAGCAGGTACAGTTTTTGACGTTAGAGGGATTGAGAATTCCGTAGAATACGTCAAAAAGCTTTATGATATCATTCCAAGACGTTTAGAAATACACATTAAATGACTTTTACAAATTTAACAAGTGCTCCAATTACTTTGTCCAACTCCTGTATTTAATGTATTCAATTTCCTGTACTTTGTATAATAATTAATTACAAATCTCCTAATTAGACAATCCGACCAAATGGATAATATATTTATTCAACAACAAAGTGACTTATACTTCCACTTTGAGTTTACAAATGAAATTATATTATTATATAATATGAATGTAATGTTAAATTTTGACTAAATATAAAAGGCGGAAATTATCATTATAGTATGTATATCCGTAATTTTGTTTCAAAGTTATGATTTGATTCTATTTTGCTGTCTGATATAAATTCATATTGATAAATGTAGTATTTAAGTTGAGCTTAAATTCAGTTGCTTTGTTCTAGTAAAACTGGTAAAATATTCTATTTCAATAACAGGCAAATAATAATGCTAGAAACCTTCCATCTTTATAATATTAACAGAAAGTAAGTAGAAAATACGAATACATTAAATATCAATAAATCATTTTTTGTTAGAAGAATACTAATACTAAATGACGGGCACTCGTAGAGCGCATACCTTCGCAACCGCTTGCAAATGACCTTGACTATACAATAATATCAATAAAACAAATAAATGCCACATAAAACGCTACCCTTTTCAATTTGTGAAGGTAATAATTCCACATAAAAAATTAGTTTCATTTATTCCTATACTAATCATTTCAAATTATATAATTAATAGGTGTGATTTTTTCTCTCCTCCCTTCCATTTATTAGAATTATTATTTGTGTTCCAGTAACACAAACACTGAATGGCAAGTCCCCTTTTTGGCGGAGTACAGTCGTTCTCAAGACTCCACCTGTATCCACTAGAGCATAGACAGTGAGTGCGAGTGTCACTGTCTTGCAAGTGGCTGTACTCACCACAAACGGGGTCTTATTTCGAGAAGTTTTGCCCATAAATACCCTCAGAACAAGGCTAGGGGAAGAAAAGTTCTTTTTGAAAGTTTAATACAAGCTGCAGATGGTCAGCACAGCTATTCATCGGTGAGAGAAAGAAGTGGAGAATCGAGATGTAACTTAGTGTGTTGATATGGAATTGATACACTTATAGAGGTAAATAGTGTGTTGATATGGAATTGACACACTTATAGAGGTAAATAGTGTGTTGATATGGAATTGACACACTTATAGTGGTAAATAGTGTGTTGATATGGAATTGACACACTTATAGAGGTAAATAGTGTGTTGATATGTAATTGACACACTTATAGTGCTAAATAGTGTGTTGATATGTAATTGACACACTTATAGTGGTAAATAGTGTGTTGATATGTAATTGATACACTTATAGAGGTAAATAGTGTGTTGATATGGAATTGACACACTTATAGAGGTAAATAGTGTGTTGATATGTAATTTATACACTTATAGAGGTAAATAGTGTGTTGATATGTAATTGACACACTTATAGTGGTAAATAGTGTGTTGATATGTAATTGATACACTTATAGAGGTAAATAGTGTGTTGATATGGAATTGACACACTTATAGAGGTAAATAGTGTGTTGATATGTAATTTATACACTTATAGAGGTAAATAGTGTGTTGATATGGAATTGACACACTTATAGTGCTAAATAGTGTGTTGATATGGAATTGACACACTTATAGAGGTAAATAGTGTGTTGATATGTAATTGATACTCTTATAGAGGTAAATAGTGTGTTGATATGGAATTGACACACTTATAGAGGTAAATAGTGTGTTGATATGTAATTGACACACTTATAGTGGTAAATAGTGTGTTGATATGTAATTGACACACTTATAGAGGTAAATAGTGTGTTGATATGGAATTGACACACTTATAGAGGTAAATAGTGTGTTGATATGGAATTGACACACTTATAGTGGTAAATAGTGTGTTGATATGTAATTGACACACTTATAGAGGTAAATAGTGTGTTGATATGGAATTGACACACTTATAGTGATAACTAGTGTGTGGATATCACACTTATAGTGGTAAATAGTGTGTTGATATGTAATTGACACACTTATAGTGATAACTAGTGTGTTGATATGTAATTGACACACTTATAGAGGTAAATAGTGTGTTGATATGGAATTGACACACTTATAGAGGTAAATAGTGTGTTGATATGGAATTGACACACTTATAGTGGTAAATAGTGTGTTGATATGTAATTGACACACTTATAGAGGTAAATAGTGTGTTGATATGGAATTGACACACTTATAGTGATAACTAGTGTGTGGATATCACACTTATAGTGGTAAATAGTGTGTTGATATGTAATTGACACACTTATAGTGATAACTAGTGTGTCGATATCACACTTATTGTGCTATTTAGTCTTTGGTCTACAGGATTAACATGAAAAAGAATCTAATTTAGTGCCCGCTAAAAAGTCTCAAAAATAAACTATTTTACAACGTAGCTCGAACAAAATTTAACGTATCGAGTATAGCAATCGAGGTAATTTGACGTAAGATATTGATACAATTCCACAAATAACTTAAACGAATTTATTTATTTGATATTTATGACTGCCTCATTTGAATTAAAGTGATAATTTTAATAGCATAGGACAAGCCATTGGAATAAAGTTTGTTAGTTTTTATTTGCCTTTGTCTCTCTAATACGAGGCTGATGTCCCGAGCTGAATGCGCAGCACGTTGCCAAGCGATGGCTCTTCCCGAGAACTTTTCCACTTCCGCCAATTTGATTATAAAACGTGAAAGCGGCTCAGAAAGAGTTTCCCAGACCATTCTTGTATCACTCCGAAAGTATTCGGCCACTCGCGGATGACTCTAGAATTTAAAATTTATGTATCCATACGCAATTAAAGTATAAGCTTTTCTATAAGATGCTATTTTCCATTCGAAAAATAGGTACAAATGATTCGAAGGCGTATGGTTTTAAAACTTTTAAAAACTTCTTCTATGTACATCGTACATACTTCTGGATCTAGTATATTCTACTCAATGTAACTCATGAAAACTATACAATATGTATACATTTAGCCACTATAGCACCTCACCATGCAGAGGGTACGACCCTTCTCCCCAACTGGACCGCTAACTTAACCATTATGATTGTAATTTTAAAATTGAACTTCTATGCTTGTGAAAATAAATAGATAGTTGCACGCGAATATATGCATGCAATAAGAAAACCTCCTCCCCTCCCCCTCTCCTTCTCCTCACCTCATCCCTTCCTCCTCCTCCCCTCCTCCTCACCTCCTCCTCCCCTCCTCCTCCCCTCCTACTCCCCTCCTCCCTCATTACTCAACTGCAGGCTATAAACTAGAGGATATTACTCAGATTAAATTATAGAAGATCTCTCTCAGGTCCTCTGTCACTACATCTCCTTTAAAAACTCTCTGCTTTTCTCTTCTTCCATTCTAAACATGACAAATGCATTTCCTTAAATAAACACACTTTCATTTAAATAAATCCCTTATTATCACATACCAAAATGCGAAACTTGGGAGATTATGTAGGTTTATCGATGGCCCCACCGTAATTTTCTCTCTAGGTAGAGGGCAACATTTAGTTACGCTCACTATCGGTTATTATACGATAAAAATGCAATCTATCTTTCTATCTATCTGTGACGATGAAATTTCGACGAAAATCAATTGTAATTTATTATAAATTTGAAACACTTACAGTCTATCGTCGTTCGTCGGACTCTCCTGACAAAATTGATAGAATTAATGTCATAATTATTATATTCTTTACGAATCAAATTCACTGTAATCGATAATAATGATGATTTGCTAATTATATTTTTTTTCGATTGTTCGGTTCCTATTTTTAGTTTCCAATTTCTAGGTTCCAATTTTTAGTTTCAGATTTTTAGTTCCAAATTTTTAGCTACCTACCATTAGTTTTTAATTTTTAGATTTCGATTCCTAGGTTCCGACTTTTAGTTTCCGATTTTTAGGTTCCAATTGTTAGTTTCCGATGGTTGCATCATAATTTTGTGACTAGGACATCAGCATCATCCAGTGATCGAGGTCCATGCAGTGGTGGATAATAAAAAGACTGGCCAGTGCAATAACTCCTATCGATCACCAATACGAGACAGTATAGTCTTACACTATTTACCATCAAACAAACGCGTCTCTTCTATCATTAAAGCCTTTAATGACTCACAAATGGCAACCCAATGTGTTATGCACAAAACAAATAAACTCAGAAAAGTGTGTGCTTTTATTTCAACCTTTTATTGTCCGTTTAATCGAATTGGAATATTTTAATTCACGTTCATTATCCTGAAGTCAATTAATAAATGATACATAGCGCAGAATAGAAGGTTTTAATGTTTAGATATAATAAAGAACAAACAGATAATGTGTTTCTGATAATTTACAAAATAGGTGAAATAAATGAGGATATATTCCCGGTAGCAATGTTTCTCGTTGCAATATTGTTCCAATGTTTTATAGAAATATTAGGTAAAGTTACCGCAAGGAATATTGTTCCCTGGAATATAATAATATTGATTAAAATTGCTTTCGCTCTTCTTTATGATATTTATTATATTATTTCAATCTAATATTGAATATCAAAATTTTCTATTTTGATTTATATACATAATTATATCAATATTGTACCTAATTTTAGTTTGAATTGCTGATTTCGATTAAGAAAATACACGGTTAAGTTAACGATTATTCTTCAATTAAAAAATTAGATAAGAAAGTCCTGTGAAAATTATAAATCGTTTGTAATGAAAATTAATCCTATAAAAACAAGATGATAAATTCAGTGGCTTAATATTGATAATAAAAAATAAATGCATTACATCATTTAAATATATGCATTGTGGAGAGAATATTGTTATTTTGATGATAATAGTTTGATGTGTTTGTTTAAATGATACGTTATTGGAATTTCCTTCTGGTAAAATGATAGTGAACTAAAAATAGTAAAATAAAGATAGTGAATTAAAGATAATAAAGTAAAGATAGTAAAATAAAGATAGTGAATTAAATATAGTGAATTAAAGATAATGAATTAAAGATAGTGAATTAAAGATAATAAAATAAAGATAGTGAATTAAATATAGTGAATTAAATATAGTGAATTAAAGATAGTGAAATAAAGATAATGAATTAAAGATAGTGAATTAAAGATAATAAAATAAAGATAGTGAATAAAATAAAATAAAATAAAGATAGTGAATTAAAGATAGTGAATTAAAGATAGTGAATTAAAGATAGTGAATTAAAGATAGTGAATTAAAGATAATGAAATAAAGATAGTGAATTAAAGATAGTGAATTAAAGATAGTGAATTAAAGATTGTGAATTAAAGATAGTGAAATAAAGATAGTGAAATAAAGATAGTGAATTAAAGATAGTGAATTAAAGATAGTGAAATAAAGATAGTGAATTAAAGATAGTGAAATAAAGATAGTGAATTAAAGATAGTGAAATAAAGATAGTGAATTAAAGATAGTGAAATAAAGATAGTGAATTAAAGATAGTGAATTAAAGATAGTGAATAAAGATAGTGAATTAAAGATAATGAAATAAAGATAGTAAATTAAAGATAGTGAATTAAAGATAGTGAATTAAAGATAGTGAATTAAAGATAAAGAATTAAAGATAGAGAAATAAAGATAGTGAATTAACGATAGAGAAATAAAGATAGTGAATTAACGATAGTGAATTAAAGATAGTGAATTAAAGATAGTGAATTTAAGATAGTGAACTAAAGATAATGAAGAAAAAGATAGTAAAGAAAATGATAATAAAGAATATGATAGTGAAGAAAATAATATCAAAGGAAATGATAGTGAAGAATATGATAGTGAAGAAAGACAAAATAAAGAAAATGAATGTAAAGAAAAAGATGGTGAAGAAAAGATCTTTTAACCGCTTTACAGGTTTGAAAGCAAGGTAGCAGAGACTCATTTCAAAGTTCACTGAAAGAACTGCCAAAGAACAAATATTTACCAGCCACATTGGGGTGACGTAACGATTGCCCTTGTCAAACATTCCCTATGATCGCATTCTTATGTGGAAGGGGTAGAAAATACTATTGGGGTATGATAATGTATTATAGATGTAGCTTGCTTTAAAATGGAGTGATGTTGTCTAACTGAAAATTCATTTAACAGAAAAGGTCAAATAAACCAGAAAAATGAATTCAACAGAAAAATTCATTTAGCAGAAAAATTCATTTAACTGAAAAATTCATTTAACAGAAAAATTCATTTAACTGAAAAATTCATTTAACAGAAAAATTCATTTAACTGAAAAATTCATTTAACTGAAAAATTCATTTAACTGAAAAATTCATTTAACAGAAAAATTCATTTAACAGAAAAATTCATTCAACAGAAAAATTCATTCCTAACAAGAAATTACTCAAAAATTCATTCTTAAAATGAAATTACCTAATAATTCATTTTTAACAGCAAAAATTAATGCCAAATGGCATCATGTAAGACTTTATCCACATTACTCTGTGTCTAGTACGTCAAAGAAGCCTCAGCCCCTTGCTTGGGTTACCCTTACATAAAATATAAAGGGGTCAGCAGTCACATATGAGCTATAACATCTAGCAGCTCCATCCCACAGTCTCTGCCTTCTTTTTTATTATGCACATGCTCTTACAGTAGCGCACTTAGGTTTAATGTAGTCGTGCATTTGGTTATATATGTAGCCTATTTACTCTGGTACCCCGTGTTACTTTTATATGTTCTCTTTATTTTATGTATCCATGATACGTTAGTGGGGTAATTATAAGATAAGAATTTATATTTGTAGCCTATTTACTTTGCTATCCCGTGTTACTTTTATATGTTCTCTTTATTTTTATGCATCCATGTACGTTCTATAGTGGAGTAATTAATATATATGAATTTATATATGTAGCCTATTATTCTGGTATCCCGTGTTACTTTTAGATGCTCCTTTTAATCTTATGTATCCATGATACGTTAGTGGAGTAATTAATGTATCTGAATTTATATGTGTAATATAGATATAATTCTATTATTATACCCAATTTACTCAGGTTTCCCGTGTTACTTTTACATTATCTCTTTATTATCCTCTTATGTATCCATGATACATTAATAGGGTATTAAATAACATTAAGTTTTATGTGAAAATTTATAATCTTATTACATTATTTTTGAAATATAATAAATAGTAAGAATTATATTGCGAAATATTACGCATTTTCACTGTAATTAAACATTCACTTTTATAACAACCATTAATAATAAAAAATTATTAACCGTGATATATTCCTAGTTTCTAATAACTCTCTAGTATCAATCAGTTCATAAATAATTATGAGAATCATTATGTAATATAGTCAATGTGGTAATGAGTAATGAATTAACATATTATAATTCTGCTTGTTCCTTCCTTAGTGCGTGAGTGATTCCGTCCGCTATGCTTTCAGTAATTCAAGGTATATTATGTAACTACGAGGTAGAGTATTGCGCAGGTTCATATCAAGATGATTACAGTTTTGTTGTGAAAGACGCTTCGGTGACCCGGGATAATTATTTTTAAATAGAAACAAGGTATGATATTTATTCTTTTCAGAATCCAATGCTTTAACCTCTTTTTATTTGACTAAACTGGCTGAGTTCAACATTATAACTTTGATTATCCTCAAGATATATTAACTGAGAAGATAATGCTTAATGCCTTGATACGAGTTTTAGACTCTTTTGCGCATGAACAAAGATGAACATACGAACGCACAGATGTACCCCTACAATATTACATTACATACTCTATATAATAATATACTGTACAGCGGGTTAAAAAGTTATTTGTATATAATGATTTGTCCTCGGTTGATTAAAAAAAAAGTGTTTAAGACACGCGTTGTATAGCAAGGCTTATAGACTGACTGTAGTGTATATGAACCATGCTGTATAGTATAAAAACTGTGTAATCTATTATTGCAGGGTCACATCTGTGCGTTCGTACGTGCGTATTTGTTTATGCGCAGAAGAGTTTTAAATTCGTATCAAGGCGTATTCATGATACCACAAACTAAACTTCTTATTGTCTTTTATATTTTGTTCTTTTTATTTTCATTGTGTGCTTTAAATTGCTTATATTTAGTAAAAGGTGAGGATTTTGAAGGTAGGGGAAATGAAGGTGGGGGAAATGAAAGTGGGGGAAGTGTATTTGGGGGAAGGGAAGGTGTGAGAAGAGAAGGTGGGGGACGTTTATTTTGGGGAAGTTTAGGTGGGGGAAGTGAAGATGGAAGTAGTTTGGGTGGGGAATATGAAGGTGGGAGAGGTGTAGGTGGGGGAAGTGTAGACGGGGGAAGTAAAAGTGGGGAAGGTGAATTTGTGGCCAGTGTAGATGGTGGAAGTGTAGATGGTGAAGTGTAGATGGTGGAAGTATTGATGGATGAAGTGTTGGTGGTGGAAATGTAGGTAGTGGAAGGGAAGGTGGGGAAGTGCAGAAGATGGAAATATAGGAAGTGTAGTTGGGGTAAGTGTAGGTGGAGGAAATGAATGTGGGGTTATGTAGGTGGGGGAAGAAATAGTTATTATATATTGTTTTCTTACATGACTGAAGATGTGAAATTGACCATTAATTCGTAACTTACCCTACTTGTGTAACACATTCTAATTATCTTCATTAACTATTTACACCATCCAACTGAGTTGATTTTCTATTCTTCGCTCAGTAATTACAATAAGAACTAAAAAACAAAGGAATGAGATTAAAGAGACTTTGTTTGAAGCTCCAGTTGTAATTTGCATACATTAAATACATCATATGAGAACAAAACAACCAAACATATCTAATTTGTTACGAGACAAAAACTCTGATGTGAATGTGAGGCGTTGCAATTAAATAAAACATTTGCGATCTCCCAGCCCGTCAAAATTTTAGGTTTTCAGGTTTATCTAATTTGATAATTATTTAATGATTAATTTAAAACAAAAAAACTGTAGGATGTTCCAATAGAAATTCACGAAATGTTCGAATACTGAGCGAATACTAATCCAATAGAGAGTTACAATACTGAGCCAATACTAACCCAATAGAGAGTTACAATACTGAGCCAATACAAACCCAATAGAGAGTTACAATACTAAGCCAATACTAACCCAATAGAGAGTTACAATACTGAGCCAATACTAACCCAATAGAGAGTTACAATACAGAGCCAATACAAACCCAATAGAGAGTTACAATACTGAGCCAATACTAACCCAATAGAGAGTTACATTACTGAGCCAATACTAACCCAATAGAGAGTTATAATACTAAGCCAATACTAACCCAATAGAGAGTTACAATACTGAGCCAATACTAACCCAATAGAGAGTTACAATACAGAGCCAATACAAACCCAATAGAGAGTTACAATACTGAGCCAATACTAACCCAATAGAGAGTTACATTACTGAGCCAATACTAACCCAATAGAGAGTTATAATACTGAGCCAATACTAACCCAATAGAGAGTTACAATACTGAGCCAATACTAACCCAATAGAGAGTTACAATACTGAGCCAATACAAACCCAATAGAGAGTTACATTACTGAGCCAATACTAACCCAATAGAGAGTTACAAAACTGAGCCAATACTAACCCAATAGAGAGTTACAATACTGAGCCAATACTAACCCAATAGAGAGTTACAATACTGAGCCAATACTAACCCAATAAAGAGTTACAATTCTGAGCCAATACTAACCCAATAGAGAGTTACAATACTGAGCCAATACTAACCCAATAGAGAGTTACAATACTGAGCCAATACTAACCCAATAGAGAGTTACAATACTGAGCCAATACAAACCCAATAGAGAGTTACAATACTGAGCCAATACAAACCCAACAGAGAGTTACGATACTGAGCCAATACTGACCCAATACAGTGCCAATACATAGCTAATTAATAGGGGTTTCCCATAGCTAATGAAAAATAAATATTTTTGTTCTTATGAAAAAGAAATATTTTTGTTCTTATGAAAAAGAAATATTTTTTTATTTATAACTAATGCAAAATCGATATATGTACAGGGTCGTGCAGCTAAATTGGGACTAACTTTAACAGCACATATCTTCCGTAATTTCTAACCTATGACTAAATTCTTTTTTACAGACAATCTTTAAGCCCTTTGCTATAATATTTCAGATTAAGATCTAGCATATTTCGCTCAAATATGGCGGAATTAGCGCGAAGAATGACCATATGTGAAATGAGATGCGCCGGGAACTCTGTTTCAGACATTATTGAGAGCACTGGCTATGCGAAATCGACTGTTTATCGAGTTGTTGCTGCTTTTGATGCCGAGGGTAAGGTTCAGAGAAGTCGACACAGTCCCCGCAGTGATCGAAATAGAACCTAAACATTCCTTGCTGGGCTGAAAAGGACGTTGAAGTCAGACCCAAGCCAGCCAATGTCAAAACTGGCACAAAAGCGCAGCGTGAGTCGTAAGACCTTGGTTTGAAGTCATACGTAAGGAGAGTCCATAACCTCCTAACTACCCGCTCCAGAGCCCTCAGAGCTGAAAGATGCCCAAAGCTTCTGAACCATCTGAAGCACAAAGGAGGACATGTCCGCGTTTTTGTTGATGAGAAAAAGTTCGTTGTTGATGAGGTTGCAAATCGCCAGAACACTCGGGTAGTTGCCTCCGATCGTTCAGAAGTTCCTCCTGTGATGCAGAGCAAAAACCCCGCTTTTTTGATGGTTTTTGCAGCCGTCGCAAGTGATGGTAAGGTGATGCCTCCTCATTCCATCGAAGCGGGTCTTAAAATCAACACAGCGGAGTACTTGAAAATTCTGAAAGATGTTTTGATGCCGTGGATACGTAGGAACTACGACCCCTTCAAAGTGATGCTCGTTCAAGACTCTGCGCCCGGGCATGGAGCAAAGAAAGTTCAGGATTTCCTGAAGGAGAATTTTCCTTTGATGGTCCCGAAGGATATTTGGCCCAGCAGCTCCCCAGATCTGAATGTTTGTGACTATTGGCTGTTTGGCGTCATTGAAGGAGAGTCAAACGTAACTTCACATCCAAGTGTCAACTCTCTGAAGGCCGCCATTTGTCGGGCATTTCGTAATCTTGACCCCGAGGATGTAAAAAAGAGTTGATCGTGGTTCCGCTCGAGAATCTCCCAAATTGTTGACGCAAAGGGTAGTCACATAGAATGATTTTGTTCTGTAGACAATAAAGAACAAATGAATACAAGTAAAAATTACATATAATCATTATTTGCCTTTCAAAATAGCGAATTTTAAAAATGTTATGTTAGTCCCAATTTAGCTGCATGACCCTGTATATATATATATATTATAAATAAATGAATTCCTATGCAAAATGAATATATTATTCGAATAGTCAACCAGTACAATCCCAATACAGCAATCCAACTCAATACCAATTTAAACATTATTCATTTTCTCCATATAAAAAATAGTAGGTATCATAGTATGTATAATATTTCATGCAAAAATCATGCATAATATTGACCAAATAAGACACAGAATATACCAGTCAACATTAATGTTATTTCTCTCTAACAGAAAAGTTATAAAAAATAGAACTAATTTAAAGATTTTGATTTGGACTCAAAGAAATGAATTATTTTATGTGGTTTTATTTGAGTGAAATGGATGAACTGAGCAAATTGAATACAGTAGTACTAAATGTGGTCAAAGTCAACCGTACTATAAACTTATAGGAAGGAGGGTTTCAAGTAGATAGGGAAGAGGGAGGGGGGACTTGAGTGATGTGATAGTGCAGATATAGGGCAGTGATAGGGCAGTTTATTATATGGTAGTGAGAGGGCAGAGATATGGCAGTGATCGGTCAGTGATATGGCAGTTATATGGTAGTGATTGATCAGGGTCAAGATAAAGATATGGTCGTGATAGTGCAGTGATAAGGCAGTGATAGGGCAGAGATACGGTAGATAGAGAATATATTTACACAACATTTATATTCAACAAATAATATTCAACCTAATCAACATCTTTTAATTCTATTTTTTCCATAAATATGTCGAAATACATTCCAAAGAATTAGAAAGTAATATTGGAGGCGGCACTGCAACGAATTTCAAATAGTTGTCGACGAAAACCAAACTGGAATTAGAAAGCAAGAAGCTCTGACAAGTGTCTAAATAGGAATGAATGAATTAGGTATTCTAATCAGGAATGCAGACCCACAACTGTGTGTATGGGAATGCTACAATATGCTATGGGAATGCTACAATATGCTATGGGAATGCTACAATATGCTATGGGAATGCTACAATATGCTATGGGAATGCTACACTATGCTATGGGAATGCTACAATATGCTATGGGAATGCTACAATATGCTATGTGAATGCTACAATATGCTATGGGAATGCTACACTATGCTATGGGAATGCTACAATATGCTATGGGAATGCTACAATATGCTATGGGAATGCTACACTATGCTATGAGAATGCTACAATATGCTATGGGAATGCTACAATATGCTATGGGAATGCTACACTATGCTATGGGAATGCTACAATATGCTATGGGAATGCTACAATATGCTATGGGAATGCTACACTATGCTATGAGAATGCTACACTATGCTATGAGAATGCTACACTATGGTATGGTAATGTTACACTATGCTATGGGAATGCTACAATATGCTATGGGAATGCTACACTATGCTATGGTAATGCTACACTATGCTATGGTAATGCTACAATATGCTATGGTAATGCTACAATATGCTATGGGAATGCTACAATATGCTGTGGACAACTTACACTGTTCCCTGTTTATGCCATTGTGGCTTATAAATGAACAATGATAGTAGGATGCAAGATAAAATCACCAATATGTGTTGAGCTATAGTGTAGAATTATATAATTATTAATCGCGCTATGAAAAAATGACAAAAATCTAAATATTATTTCATAAATGTGAGAATCCATTTATTGATCATACCGTATGAAAATCAATTGGTTATTTATCCAATATCTATCCATTATAACTCCCACCATACCATGTGAAATTGTAATGATAGCCAAGCTTCCAAGGGAATATATGAAGAGAGGAGTCTCGAATTAGTCCAGAAAGTTAATTTTCAATGGACTTAAGTGGCGAAAAAGAGTCAAGTGAGTTTGTGGGAATTAGTTAAGTGGAATAATTAGATGGAGACTGAGTAAAATTAATGCCCACTCCACAAGCTGGAGTGAAGAGATTCGTTTTTAGGATGGAGATAAGGATCTGGAGATGAATCGTTCTTTGCCTACGCAAATTAATTAACGGTGTGAGTGCCGCAGAAATGAAATACAAAAGAAATGTAAGCTAGAAATGAAAATGGAAAGTTTTAGTCAATTGCATGTATATATGATTTGAATCTGGAAAATTGTTTCAATCTAGAACATTAATGTAAGCTCTACATGAAAATGGGAAGTTCCAGTCAATTTTGGGTAATGGATAATACTTATTGAGAAGAGATAAAGATTATTACAATTTTTTATTTTTCTCAAGCCCTCATATAAGGTAAACTTTTTTGTATATCAAAGCATATATGCGTTGATTGTAAAATATTATTTTGTTTATTATAGAGAAAATTATTATTTCAGGTTCTCTTAAAATATAAAATAATTTTTTTATAATAGGTTGAAAAGCTGATGAAATGAGTAACTGACTTCTTTTTTAGTTTAAAAAGACAATGCTTTTTCCATTAAAAGCAAACTATACGGAATAT
Organism: Caprella mutica; assembly: GCA_947561585.1. Taxonomy (NCBI): domain Eukaryota; kingdom Metazoa; phylum Arthropoda; class Malacostraca; order Amphipoda; family Caprellidae; genus Caprella; species Caprella mutica. The sequence goes on from CANNZV010002424.1 coordinate 22,251, forward strand.
TGAAATTAGTTGAACAATACATAACATTTACTTTATATATAATTCAGAGAAATTCATTTTGATAAATATAAACTTTCCTGACTTTGAATGTGTAAATATTTATTTAATGATATGAAAGAGTATTTCTCCTGCTTAATAATGAATATGTAATGAAAGCTTTTATTGATATTGCATCTTATAAAAATAACAATGTAACTATATTATTATTTATTTGTTATATTTAATACTAGTGTTTTACAGTTAAAAAATAACCAGGTTTTCAATAGGATTTAAAATTGGTGTAACTTAACAGTTTATAATATAAGAGGTTCGTGAGTTATTTAAGAGGTTGAGTTATTTATTGAATAATGAATATTATATTATACTCAGTAATGCTTAAATTCCTTTTAGAATTGATTTAATTTTCTGTAAAGCCTGGTTTATTTTATAGATAAAATACATGTAAAAATTGAATAAAAACATAAGGTTACATTCTTCATTTTAATCAGAAGCAGACACCAAATGAATAAACACACGACGGGTCTTATTAGGATTGATATGTGAAATTTCACTATAAATTAGAATAAAATTGTCACAATTTTTAATTCGAATTTTTTTTCAGATTCAGGACTTTCTGAGAATTCGAATACGCGATACACCCCAAGGAATATATTCTCTCCTTTTTTGAGATTCAATTTGGAGCTGTTTTCATGCATTTAGATTCAACATTCCAGTCTTGTATTCATGATAAATTTAGCCTCTGAGAGTTTTTCCATTATCCTAACCAAAGAAGAATCCAAGTGAAACGCATGTGAGTGTGTATGCAACTCTCAAATTTCAGGCCTGGAGAACGAACCAGTCTGCTCCTCGTGTATTGTTATTCTACTGAATAAACTTAGTGTCATATAGAATTTCAATGGAATTACTCGCAAGATTAAACTGCCCAGGTAGCAACGTTTTTTCTTGGTAATGTTGTCATAATATTGTAACGATGTTGCCAATGTTTAAAACAATATTGAGGAAATGTTATGTTAAAAACCAGGTTTTGGGACTATTTTTACATATAAAAAAGAAGGAAGTAGAAAATAATTATTATTTGCTAAGTCTTTAGCTTACTACCAATGATAGTTCATCAGATTTGAGGACTCGAAATGTGACCAAAATACGCTTGAATAATTTATTAGTTAGTTACTTATTCATATCGAACTTTAATTACATATTTCTAATCGAGTGAAAATTGAATATCCTGAAAACTTTTAAGAACACGAAAAAATTTATTCATTTATTGAAAAATCTTTTTGAATTCCAGATTTATACTGATGCCTACTAAATAAAATATACAATTTCTTCATATTACAAATAATAATTTCAGTCATCATCATCATCTCTCCTATTCTTGGGTAAGTTACGAATTATCGGTCAGTTCTCCATCTGCGGTCACATAAGAAAAACGAAATTTTATTTTAATTGGTATCAATGATACCAGCTTGGGTACCAATAAAAAATTTAATTCAATATTTATTATTTTACCGTTTTGACATATATGACCGAAAATGTGAAACTGACCGATAATTCGTCGCATATCCTTGTATTTGGCGTGTCATATTATATCAATGTTCTCATCGAAACCAATCACAAGTTAAGCCGAAGTCATCGGTGCAATTATTTCTCAGTCTTCGGCCACTCCATCAATTTGAAACTCGGACGACTTCAGAGGCTTACGAAAGATTCTTAATTAAATAAAAAACGAGAACTTTTAATAATGATAAATTACTTATAGATAATATAAGGATTTGCTTATTGATATACTGATTTTTTTCTATAATATTTAAAATGGGCGCAGAAAATTTTAAACTTATGTTTCTAAAAGAATTTTTTTGTCTTTTTTGAACCAAACAAGAAATTGACTTCATTTAGAATAATTTTCTATAACTAATAATTACTTACATGAATAAATGACTTGTAAATACAATTTGCGTAGTCATAATAAAAAAAACTTAATCTGTAAGCAAGAATTAAAATAAACCATTCTTCCCATAAGGTGACATATATGTCTTCTTTCAACTGATGTGTTTGGCGCGTATTTTTGAGATATTTTCCTTATATGACCGGACAAACTCTTTCATATGTTAGAGCACATGTGTACGCTTACACTAGTTGAGCAAAATTGTGATATTCTTATATTTTTTTTATTGTTTAAAATGCTTTCTCTTCCTATATTTTACATAAATATCAAAAAATTCTCGCTTTCAAATACTCAAATTAATTCAGAACATTGAGGGTTAGAGATTAAAGTTATTGCATGATCATGTGCTTGCTAAAATCACACGGAGAAAATCATTGAATATTTCATCAAAGGCGACTTTTTCTTTCACCGTGACAGTCGATTGCCGTTTGTTTTTCAGTACTCCCTCGTAAAGTGTACGAATCCCAGTGAGATTCAAATGAATATTCATGAGCCATTCACGCGTGAGACGATCGAAAGCGATGCAAATACGTTACCAAATTTGATTATTCTAATAAAAATGCGAGAAAAAACTGTATAATGTATACATCTATTTATGATGACTTTGTATAACATGAATAAATACATAACAACATTTGTAAAACATGGGTCAAAATCCCGATCTATAACGTTCAAGAAAGAATGAACGAAATATGATAGATTTGATCATTCTATTTCATTCCGTATATCAAGAGAAAACGATATAATAATTATTATTTATTTTTCATTTTTATTGGTATTTATGATACCTTTCGGTATGTTGTCTATGAATAATGTACCACGGATACCTTATTCATGGATAAAATATACCTGAAGATGTCATGGATAATAATATAAAAAAATTATTATATCGTTTTTTCTTATATGACGTAAGATGTGAAACCGACCGATAATTCGTAACTCATCCTACTAACCTAATTGATGATATTTTATCGACTTATCAATTTTAAAAGCTTAAGGGAATTGTTCGATAAATTCGGTCCCTAAAGAGATTTGATTATATAAAACAAAAGTATATTGGTTACCTCTTCATCAACCTCCACAATTTTTCATTATAAATATACGTGTTTTTCACTCCAGAGTTCAAGAATAAGTGTGTCTGTGGTGGCATTTGTATACCCAGCAGTGGTCTCTTTCCTTCTTATGACCCGCTGGGAGGAGACTAATGTGCTCATCGCAGGAGTCTCCTGGAGTCCTTATGATGCGAAATAAGGATACTCCCATTGTCAGACTAAAGAAAAACAACTCACAGCAATCTGGAAGTTGTTGGCAACTTATACATCAGCTCTGCATACTAGGGTTAAAGGCCGTACACACGCAGGGTTTTTTTTTCAAGACTTTCCAACAAACTTTTTTCTTAGCTCCTCCTACTTTTCCCACGAGAATCTAAGAAAAAACAATATGATATTGTTATTTTTTTTAGTTGGTATCCATGATACCTGCATGTCCATCATAAGGTCCTATACCATCAGTTTTACGTCCGCGTTTTCACCGCTCAAATTCCGCTTCTTCAATTAATCACAGTTAAATGAATGGAAGGCGGTAGCAACGCTAGCATAGACGCGTAAACAGGGCAGTGAAAACGCAGCGGTGAAACTGCTAGTATAGTATGGCCTAAGTTACGAATTAATAGTCGATTTCTCATCTTCAGTTAGATAAGGTAAATAATACCTGTAGGTATCATGGATACCAATTAAAATGAAATAATGAAGATTACATCGTTTTTCTTAAATAACCGAAGATGTGAAACCGACCGATAATTCGTACTTTTTTTTTAAAGGCCCCTGCCAGACGAAGCAGAAATCCACGTGTTCTTCACTCAAGAGTTCAAGAACAAGTGTGTCTGTGATGGCATTTGTATACCAATTTAATCCTTTACTTTGAGATACAAATCTTCAACAAGAAGTATGATTTGAAAAAAGAAAGAATAGCATTTGTATATCCTCTATATCAAATTATGTACGCTCCATTCGAATGAAAATTGTGTTACTGCTTTTCAATCTGAGAACATAAGCATTTATGCACATGTATTTAAAAAACACTTCTTTCTACCACATGCATTTTAAAACACGAGTTGGGAATATACAAAAGGACACTATACAGTGTGGCGTAAAAAAAAGGAAGCCCATTTTCAAACTAGTTTATTTTACAAACTATTATAGTTAGAAATTTTATAAAAACAATTTTTTATTCTTTTACTTTTTCTACATCTATCTTCAAAAATCTGTTAAAGTTAAGACGAAAAATTAAACATTCTGCAGCGAAATAAAAAAGGTAATTAAAAAGGGCTTGCGCGAGGATGAAATATATTAAAAAAATAACAATAGGTATAATTCATTTCATATGGATGTAAAAACAATAAATTATATTATTTTCTGTAACAAATAGAGACAATTAAAACCTTAATTCTTATTTGAGAAATGATGTTTGATATAAAATTGAAATCTTCAATAAAATCAGTTCGCCGTTAATTTGTATCTCCTATTCGAAACCCTCAAAATGCAGCTTTCAAAAGAACAAAGAGTTTTTGTTGTGACAAGTTATTTAAACACTGGAAGCTTTAAAGAGGTTCAACCTCATTTTGAACATAGCTTTCAGGAAAGATTTTCACCAACCATAAAACCATATTGATTATTGACTTATATTAATAAGTTCAAAACTGAAGAAACCACTTCATTTTGAACAAAAAGCGATTAGGTCGCAGTAGAACAGAACGGTCACATGAAAACATTAATCTTATTCAAGAACAATATATTAAGAATTCAAAAGTATCAGTCACAAGGAATGGGTTAGATATCACTAAAGACACATTTTTAATTGTTAAACACGATGTAAAGAATCATCCTTCAAGATGCATGTAAGACTCCAACTCTTAGAACTGATTTACCGCAGTCTAAATTTTTCAAGATGGTTTCTGCAAAGAAATGCTCGTTGTGGAGAAGACATCGTGATTGCATGGTGATGAAGAAGTATTTCCATGAATGACAGAGTCGATTAACAAAACGTAAATTGAATGAAAATTAACATTACTTCTACCATATGGAAATAATATATACCTATTCTGAAATCTTTTGTGTTTTTCGTCTTCGCACCAGTCCTTTTTATTTATAGTTTTTAATTCGCTGCAGGATGTTCAATTTTAGTTTTATGTCTACCAAATTTTCATGAAAGATGCAAAAAAACTATAAAAATATTTCTTTGTTTTTAGAAAAATTCTGACTTCAATAGTTTGTAAAATAAACTAATATTAAAATGAGTTTCCTTTTTTTTTTGCACCACTCTGTTTTGATATTATGAAATATAATATACCGATAAATAATAGTGATGATTACTTAAATAGTTCCTTAATAAATGTTAAATATCAATTACCAAATGCAAAATAAATACCAGATTAAAATTTCAATAAGTTATTTTTTTAGGAAAGAGAGCCATCAAAATTTGAGCTTTGAAACATATTGACTTTTACTATAATTTATCTAGTCAATATTTTTCATTTACATACAAAAATGTGAGTAAATGGAGTGAGTAAATTTTATAAAATTAAATTTAATGCACATATGCATAAAACTTATTGTATATCTTGTCCTTTTTTATATCTTAATATTACCCTAGTGTAATTAATTTGAAACAGTTATATCAATAAACAGGATAGTATATTAACTATACTTATATTTATTATCATATTAATATAATATATTAATAAACCTTCATATAATTTAGTGCTAACTGGCAATTTTATTTATTAATTTTCTGACCTAGAATTTTCCACCAATACTCAGGAAAATTTAGGAAAATTTTCATTCTGATACGTTCAGCTGGTGAGTGTTATTTCTTATAACTTTTATATAATTTAATTAGATTTCTAAATTGTTATTTTATTTTGAACTGATTTTATAAGTTGATACTTTAACATTAAACATTTATATAAGAATAATCATTAATAATAGTAGCTATATCTTTGATAGATAATGCTTCAAATTATAATCTAGTTACCTATTTTATTAGTTTATTTATATAATAATATAACAAAATTAAATCAAGTTGGGTCCACTGATTTTATTTACCTAAAACTAAGTTTTGTTTAGATTTCTTATAATCTAAATTAATATTTAAACATTTACATCTCCACAATACTAATTTCCTTCTTTAATGCTAATCTTATTGAAATGTTCTATTTACAAGCCCAATAAAATTAGCAATGTTCATAGAGAATAATTAGGTCTGAGACTACTATACAAACAATATAATGATGTTCCAGCACCGTAAAAAATGCAGTCATTACCAATTTACCATTGCAGCGTGTAGCTCTATTTATTTTTATTCCTCAAGATGCTTCAGATCATTAATTTTCTCGCCGACATTCAGGAGCTTAACATTACACTTCCTTAATGGAACTTCCACAGCTTGCCTGCCTGTTCAGAATAAACTAAACAAAAACTATCTTTTTAAACGCACCAAATTCACGCTCAAAATTCATCATACGTATTATATTCTTAACCCTTTCGGTCTTGGTGGCTGCTGAAAATGATATTTTTTTTAGTATATGAATTATCAAATCAATATATATAAAATTTCGTCAAAATAAAAATAAAATTTTGTCAAAATTAAATTTCGTCAAAATATAATTTCGTCAAAATATAATTTCGTCAAAATATAATTTCGTCAAAATTAAATTTCGTCAAAATTAAAGTTCGTCAAGATATAATTTCGTCAAAATATAATTTCGTCAAAATTAAATTTCGTCAAAATATAATTTCGTCAAAATATAATTTCGTCAAAATTAAAATTCGTCAAAATTAAATTTCGTCAAAATTAAATTTCGTCAAAATTAAATTTCGTCATAATAAGATTTCGTCAAATATCAAATTAAACAAATTTTGTCTTTATAAATTAGATTTATGAAAAAGGTTAATTTATAATATAATAATTAAGCAAATTGACGCATGCCTTTCAGTTTTAACTTACAGTAATTAATTGATTAATAACAATATTCTACTGTACTCTGTTTGACAGAAATTGGTTAATTCTTTGTACGGAATGAAATTTATGAGATATTCAATAGATATAAATCTCATAATATATATTATAAGAAAAGAAAACTTGATTTAAATTTATATAAAGGATGATCCGAATTATTTGTACAGAACTATGGTGCATGATTTCACAAACATGTTGGAGACAAGGAAAAAATAGTCAACATGTCAAAACAAGAAAATTGTTTTGTTGTCTTTCGTCAACTTCGTATTGGATTGAAAAAAAAAACATCAATTCATTTGACGTGGCTTTAATTATTATATTCAATACTTTAAAATGTTATTTTGCATAATGGGTAACAGTATTTGTGAAAAAACTGTGTTTTTAAATATTAGTGAACTTTATATGTTTAAAAAAGTGATGACTCATCATAATTTGCTAATTTCACCGTAAAAAAAAATCTTTTCAACTTAAGTCAATTTACTAATTATTTGGTGTTGTTGTGCGAAAGTTTATTGTAAAATTAAGAGTACCAGATTTATGAAATTAACATTGTTAGAGAGCAATTTCTCTTAATTTATTTATTACTATAATGTTACATACATAGGGTAAGTTCCGAATTATCGGTCAGTACTACATCTTCGGTCATATAAGAAAAAAAAAAAACATATAAAAATTATTATTATTACACAGTGCTATGTAATAAAAAAAAATTTATACTGGTTTTTCTTATATGACCGAAGATGTAGTACTGGCCGATAATTCGGAACTTACCCTACCAATAATTCACCCTGGCGGATATTACGAGTAAAAACATATAACTAACTGCTTAAGAACATCACAAACAGGAAATATAAATAAGCTCTTAATTATAGTTTGGTGTCACGTGGTAATTTATTCCTAATTACAGATTTCGCTGCTAATGGTACTGACTTTGTATTTAACGTAGGATAAATTACGATATTCCGACCGTTATTAGTTACGATATTCCGACCGTTATTAGTTACAATATTCCGACCGTTATTAGTTACGATATTCCGACTGTTATTAGTTACGATATTCCGACCGTTATTAGTTACGATATTCCGACCGTTATTAGCTACGATATTCCGACCGTTATTAGTTACGATATTCCGACCGTTATTAGTTACGATATTCCGACCGTTATTAGTTACGATATTCCGACCGTTATTAGTTACGATATTCCGACCTTTATTAGTTACGTTATTCCGACTGTTATTAGTTACGATATTCCGACCGTTATTAGTTACGATATTCCGACCGTTATTAGTTACGATATTCTAACCGTTATTAGTTACGATATTCCGACCTTTATTAGTTACGTTATTCCGACTGTTATTAGTTACGATATTCTAACCGTTATTAGTTACGATATTCAGACCGTTATTAGTTACGATATTCCGACCTTTATTAGTTACGTTATTCCGACTGTTATTAGTTACGATATTCCAACCGTTATTAGTTACGATATTCCGACTGTTAATAGTTACGATATTCCGACCATTATTAGTTACGATATTCCGACTGTTATTAGTTACGATATTCCGACCGTTATTAATTACGATATTCTAACCGTTATTAGTTACGATATTCCGACCGTTATTAGTTACGATATTCCGACCGTTATTAGTTACAATATTCCGACCGTTATTAGTTACGATATTCCGACCGTTATTAGTTACGATATTCCGACCGCTATTAGTTACGATATTCCGACCGTTATTAGTTACGATATTCCAACCGTTATTAGTTACGATATTCCGACTGTTATTAGTTACGATATTCCGAGCGTTATTAGTTACGATATTCCGACCGTTATTAGTTACGATATTCCGACCGTTATTAGTTACGATATTCTAACCGTTATTAGTTACGATATTCCGACCGTTATTAGTTACGATATTCCGACCGTTATTAGTTACGATATTCCGACCGTTATTAGTTACGATATTCCGACCGTTATTAGTTACGATATTCCGACCGTTATTAGTTACGATATTCCGACCGCTATTAGTTACGATATTCCGACCGTTATTAGTTACGATATTCCAACCGTTATTAGTTACGATATTCCGACTGTTATTAGTTACGATATTCCGACCGTTATTAGTTACGATATTCCGACTGTTATTAGTTACGATATTCCGACCGTTATTAGTTACGAAATTCCGACCGTTATTAGTTACGATATTCCGACTGTTATTAGTTACGATATTCCGACCGTTATTAGTTACGATATTCCGACTGTTATTAGTTACGATATTCCGACCGTTATTAGTTACGATATTCCGACCGTTATTAGTTACGATATTCCGACTGTTATTAGTTACGATATTCCGACCGTTATTAGTTACGATATTCCGACCGTTATTAGTTACGATATTCCGACTGTTATTAGTTACGATATTCCGACCGTTATCAGTTACGATATTCCGACTGTTATTAGTTACGATATTCCGACCGTTATTAGTTACGATATTCCGACTGTTATTAGTTACGATATTCCGACAGTTATTAGTTACGATATTCCAACCGTAATTAGTTACGATATTCCAACCATTATTAGTTACGATATTCCAACCGTTATTAGTTACGATATTCCAACCGTTATTAGTTACGATATTCCGACCGTTATTAGTTACGATATTCCGACCGTTATTAGTTACGATATTCCGACCGTTATTAGTTACGATATTCCGACCGTTATTAGTTACGATATTCCAACCGTTATTAGTTACGATATTCCAACCGTTATTAGTTACGATATTCCAACCGTTATTAGTTACGTTATTCCGACTGTTATTAGTTACGATATTCTGACCGTTAATAGTTACGATATTCCGACCGTTATTAGTTACGATATTCCGACTGTTATTAGTTACGATATTCCGACCGTTATTAGTTACGATATTCCGACTGTTATTAGTTACGATATTCCGAGCGTTATTAGTTACGATATTCCGACCGTTATTAGTTACGATATTCCGACCGTTATTAGTTACGATATTCCGACCGTTATTAGTTACGATATTCCGACCGTTATTAGTTACGATATTCCGACCGTTATTAGTTACGATATTCCGACCGTTATTAGTTACGATATTCCGACCGCTATTAGTTACGATATTCCGACCGTTATTAGTTACGATATTCCAACCGTTATTAGTTACGATATTCCGACTGTTATTAGTTACGATATTCCGACCGTTATTAGTTACGATATTCCGACCGTTATTAGTTACGATATTCCAACCGTTATTAGTTACGATATTCCAACTGTTATTAGTTACGATATTCCAACCGTTATTAGTTACGATATTCCGACTGTTATTAGTTACGATATTCCGAGCGTTATTAGTTACGATATTCCGACCGTTATTAGTTACGATATTCTAACCGTTATTAGTTACGATATTCCGACCGTTATTAGTTACGATATTCCGACCGTTATTAGTTACGATATTCCGACCTTTATTAGTTACGTTATTCCGACTGTTATTAGTTACGATATTCCGACCGTTATTAGTTACGATATTCCGACCGTTATTAGTTACGATATTCTAACCGTTATTAGTTACGATATTCCGACCTTTATTAGAGTACGTTATTCCGACTGTTATTAGTTACGATATTCTAACCGTTATTAGTTACGATATTCCGACCGTTATTAGTTACGATATTCCGACCTTTATTAGTTACGTTATTCCGACTGTTATTAGTTACGATATTCCAACCGTTATTAGTTACGATATTCCGACTGTTATTAGTTACGATATTCCGACCATTATTAGTTACGATATTCCGAAGTTATTAGTTACGATATTCCGACCGTTATTAGTTACGATATTCTAACCGTTATTAGTTACGATATTCCGACCGTTATTAGTTACGATATTCCGACCGTTATTAGTTACGATATTCCGACCGTTATTAGTTACGATATTCCGACCGTTATTAGTTACGATATTCCGACCGGTATTAGTTACGATATTCCGACCGTTATTAGTTACGATATTCCAACCGTTATTAGTTACGATATTCCGACTGTTATTAGTTACGATATTCCGAGCGTTATTAGTTACCATATTCCGACCGTTATTAGTTACGATATTCCGACCGTTATTAGTTACGATATTCTAACCGTTATTAGTTACGATATTCCGACCGTTATTAGTTACGATATTCCGACCGTTATTAGTTACGATATTCCGACCGTTATTAGTTACGATATTCCGACCGTTATTAGTTACGATATTCCGACCGTTATTAGTTACGATATTCCGACCGCTATTAGTTACGATATTCCGACCGTTATTAGTTACGATATTCCAACCGTTATTAGTTACGATATTCCGACTGTTATTAGTTACGATATTCCGACCGTTATTAGTTACGATATTCCGACTGTTATTAGTTACGATATCCCGACCGTTATTAGTTACGAAATTCCGACCGTTATTAGTTACGATATTCCGACTGTTAATAGTTACGATATTCCGACCGTTATTAGTTACGATATTCCGACTGTTATTAGTTACGATATTCCGACCGTTATTAGTTACGATATTCCGACCGTTATTAGTTACGATATTCCGACTGTTATTAGTTACGATATTCCGACCGTTATTAGTTACGATATTCCGACCGTTATTAGTTACGATATTCCGACTGTTATTAGTTACGATATTCCGACCGTTATCAGTTACGATATTCCGACTGTTATTAGTTACGATATTCCGACCGTTATTAGTTACGATATTCCGACCGTTATTAGTTACGATATTCCGACCGTTATTAGTTACGATATTCCGACCGTTATTAGTTACGATATTCCAACCGTTATTAGTTACGATATTCCAACCGTTATTAGTTACGATATTCCAACCGTTATTAGTTACGTTATTCCGACTTTTATTAGTTACGATATTCTGACCGTTATTAGTTACGATATTCCGACCGTTATTAGTTACGATATTCCGACTGTTATTAGTTACGATATTCCGACCGTTATTAGTTACGATATTCCGACTGTTATTAGTTACGATATTCCGACTGTTAGTAGTTACGATATTCCGACTGTTATTAGTTACGATATTCTGACCGTTATTAGTTACGATATTCCGACCGTTATTAGTTACGATATCCCGACCGTTATTAGTTACGATATTCCGACTGTTATTAGTTACGATATTCCGACCGTTATCAGTTACGATATTCCGACTGTTATTAGTTACGATATTCCGACCGTTATTAGTTACGATATTCCGACTGTTATTAGTTACGATATTCCGACCTTTATTAGTTACGTTATTCCGACTGTTATTAGTTACGATATTCTGACCGTTATTAGTTACGATATTCCGACCGTTATTAGTTACGATATTCCAACCGTTATTAGTTACGATATTCCGACCGTTATTAGTTACGATATTCCGACCGTTATTAGTTGCGATATTCCGACCGTTATTAGTTACGATATTCCGACCGTTATTAGTTACGATATTCCGACCGTTATTAGTTACGATATTCTAACCGTTATTAGTTACGATATTCCGACCGTTATTAGTTACGATATTCCGACCGTTATTAGTTACGATATTCCGACCGTTATTAGTTACGATATTCCGACCGTTATTAGTTACGATATTCCGACCGTTATTAGTTACGATATTCCGACCGCTATTAGTTACGATATTCCGACCGTTATTAGTTACGATATTCCAACCGTTATTAGTTACGATATTCCGACTGTTATTAGTTACGATATTCCGACCGTTATTAGTTACGATATTCCGACTGTTATTAGTTACGATATTCCGACCGTTATAAGTTACGAAATTCCGACCGTTATTAGTTACGATATTCCGACTGTTATTAGTTACGATATTCCGACCGTTATTAGTTACGATATTCCGACTGTTATTAGTTACGATATTCCGACCGTTATTAGTTACGATATTCCGACCGTTATTAGTTACGATATTCCGACTGTTATTAGTTACGATATTCCGACCGTTATTAGTTACGATATTCCGACCGTTATTAGTTACGATATTCCGACTGTTATTAGTTACGATATTCCGACCGTTATCAGTTACGATATTCCGACTGTTATTAGTTACGATATTCCGACCGTTATTAGTTACGATATTCCGACTGTTATTAGTTACGATATTCCGACCGTTATTAGTTACGATATTCCAACCGTTATTAGTTACGATATTCCAACCATTATTAGTTACGATATTCCAACCGTTATTAGTTACGATATTCCAACCGTTATTAGTTACGATATTCCGACCGTTATTAGTTACGATATTCCGACAGTTATTAGTTACGATATTCCGACCGTTATTAGTTACGATATTCCGACCGTTATTAGTTACGATATTCCAACCGTTATTAGTTACGATATTCCAACCGTTATTAGTTACGATATTCCAACCGTTATTAGTTACGTTATTCCGACTGTTATTAGTTACGATATTCTGACCGTTAATAGTTACGATATTCCGACCGTTATTAGTTACGATATTCCGACTGTTATTAGTTACGATATTCCGACCGTTATTAGTTACGATATTCCGACTGTTATTAGTTACGATATTCCGAGCGTTATTAGTTACGATATTCCGACCGTTATTAGTTACGATATTCCGACCGTTATTAGTTACGATATTCTAACCGTTATTAGTTACGATATTCCGACCGTTATTAGTTACGATATTCTGACCGTTATTAGTTACGATATTCCGACCGTTATTAGTTACGATATTCCGACCGTTATTAGTTACGATATTCCGACCGTTATTAGTTACGATATTCCGACTGCTATTAGTTACGATATTCCGACCGTTATTAGTTACGATATTCCAACCGTTATTAGTTACGATATTCCGACTGTTATTAGTTACGATATTCCGACCGTTATTAGTTACGATATTCCGACCGTTATTAGTTACGATATTCCAACCGTTATTAGTTACGATATTCCAACTGTTATTAGTTACGATATTCCAACCGTTATTAGTTACGATATTCCGACTGTTATTAGTTACGATATTCCGAGCGTTATTAGTTACGATATTCCGACCGTTATTAGTTACGATATTCTAACCGTTATTAGTTACGATATTCCGACCGTTATTAGTTACGATATTCCGACCGTTATTAGTTACGATATTCCGACCTTTATTAGTTACGTTATTCCGACTGTTATTAGTTACGATATTCCGACCGTTATTAGTTACGATATTCCGACCGTTATTAGTTACGATATTCTAACCGTTATTAGTTACGATATTCCGACCTTCATTAGAGTACGTTATTCCGACTGTTATTAGTTACGATATTCTAACCGTTATTAGTTACGATATTCCGACCGTTATTAGTTACGATATTCCGACCTTTATTAGTTACGTTATTCCGACTGTTATTAGTTACGATATTCCAACCGTTATTAGTTACGATATTCCGACTGTTATTAGTTACGATATTCCGACCATTATTATTTACGATATTCCGAAGTTATTAGTTACGATATTCCGACCGTTATTAGTTACGATATTCTAACCGTTATTAGTTACGATATTCCGACCGTTATTAGTTACGATATTCCGACCGTTATTAGTTACGATATTCCGACCGTTATTAGTTACGATATTCCGACCGTTATTAGTTACGATATTCCGACCGGTATTAGTTACGATATTCCGACCGTTATTAGTTACGATATTCCAACCGTTATTAGTTACGATATTCCGACTGTTATTAGTTACGATATTCCGAGCGTTATTAGTTACCATATTCCGACCGTTATTAGTTACGATATTCCGACCGTTATTAGTTACGATATTCTAACCGTTATTAGTTACGATATTCCGACCGTTATTAGTTACGATATTCCGACCGTTATTAGTTACGATATTCCGACCGTTATTAGTTACGATATTCCGACCGTTATTAGTTACGATATTCCGACCGTTATTAGTTACGATATTCCGACCGCTATTAGTTACGATATTCCGACCGTTATTAGTTACGATATTCCAACCGTTATTAGTTACGATATTCCGACTGTTATTAGTTACGATATTCCGACCGTTATTAGTTACGATATTCCGACTGTTATTAGTTACGATATTCCGACCGTTATTAGTTACGAAATTCCGACCGTTATTAGTTACGATATTCCGACTGTTAATAGTTACGATATTCCGACCGTTATTAGTTACGATATTCCGACTGTTATTAGTTACGATATTCCGACCGTTATTAGTTACGATATTCCGACCGTTATTAGTTACGATATTCCGACTGTTATTAGTTACGATATTCCGACCGTTATTAGTTACGATATTCCGACCGTTATTAGTTACGATATTCCGACTGTTATTAGTTACGATATTCCGACCGTTATCAGTTACGATATTCCGACTGTTATTAGTTACGATATTCCGACCGTTATTAGTTACGATATTCCGACCGTTATTAGTTACGATATTCCGACCGTTATTAGTTACGATATTCCGACCGTTATTAGTTACGATATTCCGACCGTTATTAGTTACGATATTCTAACCGTTATTAGTTACGATATTCCGACCGTTATTAGTTACGATATTCCGACCGTTATTAGTTACGATATTCCGACCGTTATTAGTTACGATATTCCGACCGTTATTAGTTACGATATTCCGACCGTTATTAGTTACGATATTCCGACCGCTATTAGTTACGATATTCCGACCGTTATTAGTTACGATATTCCAACCGTTATTAGTTACGATATTCCGACTGTTATTAGTTACGATATTCCGACCGTTATTAGTTACGATATTCCGACTGTTATTAGTTACGATATTCCGACCGTTATTAGTTACGAAATTCCGACCGTTATTAGTTACGATATTCCGACTGTTAATAGTTACGATATTCCGACCGTTATTAGTTACGATATTCCGACTGTTATTAGTTACGATATTCCGACCGTTATTAGTTACGATATTCCGACCGTTATTAGTTACGATATTCCGACCGTTATTAGTTACGATATTCCGACCGTTATTAGTTACGATATTCCGACCTTTATTAGTTACGTTATTCCGACTGTTATTAGTTACGATATTCCGACCGTTATTAGTTACGATATTCCGACCGTTATTAGTTACGATATTCTAACCGTTATTAGTTACGATATTCCGACCTTTATTAGAGTACGTTATTCCGACTGTTATTAGTTACGATATTCTAACCGTTATTAGTTACGATATTCCGACCGTTATTAGTTACGATATTCCGACCTTTATTAGTTACGTTATTCCGACTGTTATTAGTTACGATATTCCAACCGTTATTAGTTACGATATTCCGACTGTTATTAGTTACGATATTCCGACCATTATTATTTACGATATTCCGAAGTTATTAGTTACGATATTCCGACCGTTATTAGTTACGATATTCTAACCGTTATTAGTTACGATATTCCGACCGTTATTAGTTACGATATTCCGACCGTTATTAGTTACGATATTCCGACCGTTATTAGTTACGATATTCCGACCGTTATTAGTTACGATATTCCGACCGGTATTAGTTACGATATTCCGACCGTTATTAGTTACGATATTCCAACCGTTATTAGTTACGATATTCCGACTGTTATTAGTTACGATATTCCGAGCGTTATTAGTTACCATATTCCGACCGTTATTAGTTACGATATTCCGACCGTTATTAGTTACGATATTCTAACCGTTATTAGTTACGATATTCCGACCGTTATTAGTTACGATATTCCGACCGTTATTAGTTACGATATTCCGACCGTTATTAGTTACGATATTCCGACCGTTATTAGTTACGATATTCCGACCGTTATTAGTTACGATATTCCGACCGCTATTAGTTACGATATTCCGACCGTTATTAGTTACGATATTCCAACCGTTATTAGTTACGATATTCCGACTGTTATTAGTTACGATATTCCGACCGTTATTAGTTACGATATTCCGACTGTTATTAGTTACGATATTCCGACCGTTATTAGTTACGAAATTCCGACCGTTATTAGTTACGATATTCCGACTGTTAATAGTTACGATATTCCGACCGTTATTAGTTACGATATTCCGACTGTTATTAGTTACGATATTCCGACCGTTATTAGTTACGATATTCCGACCGTTATTAGTTACGATATTCCGACTGTTATTAGTTACGATATTCCGACCGTTATTAGTTACGATATTCCGACCGTTATTAGTTACGATATTCCGACTGTTATTAGTTACGATATTCCGACCGTTATCAGTTACGATATTCCGACTGTTATTAGTTACGATATTCCGACCGTTATTAGTTACGATATTCCGACCGTTATTAGTTACGATATTCCGACCGTTATTAGTTACGATATTCCGACCGTTATTAGTTACGATATTCCGACCGTTATTAGTTACGATATTCTAACCGTTATTAGTTACGATATTCCGACCGTTATTAGTTACGATATTCCGACCGTTATTAGTTACGATATTCCGACCGTTATTAGTTACGATATTCCGACCGTTATTAGTTACGATATTCCGACCGTTATTAGTTACGATATTCCGACCGCTATTAGTTACGATATTCCGACCGTTATTAGTTACGATATTCCAACCGTTATTAGTTACGATATTCCGACTGTTATTAGTTACGATATTCCGACCGTTATTAGTTACGATATTCCGACTGTTATTAGTTACGATATTCCGACCGTTATTAGTTACGAAATTCCGACCGTTATTAGTTACGATATTCTGACTGTTAATAATTACGATATTCCGACCGTTATTAGTTACGATATTCCGACTGTTATTAGTTACGATATTCCGACCGTTATTAGTTACGATATTCCGACCGTTATTAGTTACGATATTCCGACTGTTATTAGTTACGATATTCCGACCGTTATTAGTTACGATATTCCGACCGTTATTAGTTACGATATTCCGACTGTTATTAGTTACGATATTCCGACCGTTATCAGTTACGATATTCCGACTGTTATTAGTTACGATATTCCGACCGTTATTAGTTACGATATTCCGACCGTTATTAGTTACGATATTCCGACCGTTATTAGTTACGATATTCCGACCGTTATTAGTTACGATATTCCAACCGTTATTAGTTACGATATTCCAACCGTTATTAGTTACGATATTCCAACCGTTATTAGTTACGTTATTCCGACTTTTATTAGTTACGATATTCTGACCGTTATTAGTTACGATATTCCGACCGTTATTAGTTACGATATTCCGACTGTTATTAGTTACGATATTCCGACCGTTATTAGTTACGATATTCCGACTGTTATTAGTTACGATATTCCGACTGTTAGTAGTTACGATATTCCGACTGTTATTAGTTACGATATTCTGACCGTTATTAGTTACGATATTCCGACCGTTATTAGTTACGATATTCCGACCGTTATTAGTTACGATATTCCGACTGTTATTAGTTACGATATTCCGACCGTTATCAGTTACGATATTCCGACTGTTATTAGTTACGATATTCCGACCGTTATTAGTTACGATATTCCGACTGTTATTAGTTACGATATTCCGACCTTTATTAGTTACGTTATTCCGACTGTTATTAGTTACGATATTCTGACCGTTATTAGTTACGATATTCCGACCGTTATTAGTTACGATATTCCAACCGTTATTAGTTACGATATTCCGACCGTTATTAGTTACGATATTCCGACCGTTATTAGTTGCGATATTCCGACCGTTATTAGTTACGATATTCCGACCGTTATTAGTTACGATATTCCAACCGTTATTAGTTACGATATTCCAACCGTTATTAGTTACGATATTCCAACCGTTATTAGTTACGTTATTCCGACTGTTATTAGTTACGATATTCTGACCGTTATTAGTTACGATATTCCGACCGTTATTAGTTACGATATTCCGACTGTTATTAGTTACGATATTCCGACCGTTATTAGTTACGATATTCCGACTGTTATTAGTTACGATATTCCGAGCGTTATTAGTTACGATATTCCGACCGTTATTAGTTACGATATTCCGACCGTTATTAGTTACGATATTCTAACCGTTATTAGTTACGATATTCCGACCGTTATTAGTTACGATATTCCGACCGTTATTAGTTACGATATTCCGACCGTTATTAGTTACGATATTCCGACCGTTATTAGTTACGATATTCCGACCGTTATTAGTTACGATATTCCGACCGCTATTAGTTACGATATTCCGACCGTTATTAGTTACGATATTCCAACCGTTATTAGTTACGACATTCCGACTGTTATTAGTTACGATATTCCGACCGTTATTAGTTACGATATTCCGACCGTTATTAGTTACGATATTCCAACCGTTATTAGTTACGATATTCCAACTGTTATTAGTTACGATATTCCAACCGTTATTAGTTACGATATTCCGACTGTTATTAGTTACGATATTCCGAGCGTTATTAGTTACGATATTCCGACCGTTATTAGTTACGATATTCCGACCGTTATTAGTTACGATATTCCGACCGTTATTAGTTACGATATTCCGACCGTTATTAGTTACGATATTCCGACCTTTATTAGTTACGTTATTCCGACTGTTATTAGTTACGATATTCCGAGCGTTATTAGTTACCATATTCCGACCGTTATTAGTTACGATATTCCGACCGTTATTAGTTACGATATTCTAACCGTTATTAGTTACGATATTCCGACCGTTATTAGTTACGATATTCCGACCGTTATTAGTTACGATATTCCGACCGTTATTAGTTACGATATTCCGACCGTTATTAGTTACGATATTCCGACCGTTATTAGTTACGATATTCCGACCGCTATTAGTTACGATATTCCGACCGTTATTAGTTACGATATTCCAACCGTTATTAGTTACGATATTCCGACTGTTATTAGTTACGATATTCCGACCGTTATTAGTTACGATATTCCGACTGTTATTAGTTACGATATCCCGACCGTTATTAGTTACGAAATTCCGACCGTTATTAGTTACGATATTCCGACTGTTAATAGTTACGATATTCCGACCGTTATTAGTTACGATATTCCGACTGTTATTAGTTACGATATTCCGACCGTTATTAGTTACGATATTCCGACCGTTATTAGTTACGATATTCCGACTGTTATTAGTTACGATATTCCGACCGTTATTAGTTACGATATTCCGACCGTTATTAGTTACGATATTCCGACTGTTATTAGTTACGATATTCCGACCGTTATCAGTTACGATATTCCGACTGTTATTAGTTACGATATTCCGACCGTTATTAGTTACGATATTCCGACCGTTATTAGTTACGATATTCCGACCGTTATTAGTTACGATATTCCGACCGTTATTAGTTACGATATTCCAACCGTTATTAGTTACGATATTCCAACCGTTATTAGTTACGATATTCCAACCGTTATTAGTTACGTTATTCCGACTTTTATTAGTTACGATATTCTGACCGTTATTAGTTACGATATTCCGACCGTTATTAGTTACGATATTCCGACTGTTATTAGTTACGATATTCCGACCGTTATTAGTTACAATATTCCGACTGTTATTAGTTACGATATTCCGACTGTTAGTAGTTACGATATTCCGACTGTTATTAGTTACGATATTCTGACCGTTATTAGTTACGATATTCCGACCGTTATTAGTTACGATATCCCGACCGTTATTAGTTACGATATTCCGACTGTTATTAGTTACGATATTCCGACCGTTATCAGTTACGATATTCCGACTGTTATTAGTTACGATATTCCGACCGTTATTAGTTACGATATTCCGACTGTTATTAGTTACGATATTCCGACCTTTATTAGTTACGTTATTCCGACTGTTATTAGTTACGATATTCTGACCGTTATTAGTTACGATATTCCGACCGTTATTAGTTACGATATTCCAACCGTTATTAGTTACGATATTCCGACCGTTATTAGTTACGATATTCCGACCGTTATTAGTTGCGATATTCCGACCGTTATTAGTTACGATATTCCGACCGTTATTAGTTACGATATTCCGACCGTTATTAGTTACGATATTCTAACCGTTATTAGTTACGATATTCCGACCGTTATTAGTTACGATATTCCGACCGTTATTAGTTACGATATTCCGACCGTTATTAGTTACGATATTCCGACCGTTATTAGTTACGATATTCCGACCGTTATTAGTTACGATATTCCGACCGCTATTAGTTACGATATTCCGACCGTTATTAGTTACGATATTCCAACCGTTATTAGTTACGATATTCCGACTGTTATTAGTTACGATATTCCGACCGTTATTAGTTACGATATTCCGACTGTTATTAGTTACGATATTCCGACCGTTATAAGTTACGAAATTCCGACCGTTATTAGTTACGATATTCCGACTGTTATTAGTTACGATATTCCGACCGTTATTAGTTACGATATTCCGACTGTTATTAGTTACGATATTCCGACCGTTATTAGTTACGATATTCCGACCGTTATTAGTTACGATATTCCGACTGTTATTAGTTACGATATTCCGACCGTTATTAGTTACGATATTCCGACCGTTATTAGTTACGATATTCCGACTGTTATTAGTTACGATATTCCGACCGTTATCAGTTACGATATTCCGACTGTTATTAGTTACGATATTCCGACCGTTATTAGTTACGATATTCCGACTGTTATTAGTTACGATATTCCGACCGTTATTAGTTACGATATTCCAACCGTTATTAGTTACGATATTCCAACCATTATTAGTTACGATATTCCAACCGTTATTAGTTACGATATTCCAACCGTTATTAGTTACGATATTCCGACCGTTATTAGTTACGATATTCCGACAGTTATTAGTTACGATATTCCGACCGTTATTAGTTACGATATTCCGACCGTTATTAGGTACGATATTCCAACCGTTATTAGTTACGATATTCCAACCGTTATTAGTTACGATATTCCAACCGTTATTAGTTACGTTATTCCGACTGTTATTAGTTACGATATTCTGACCGTTAATAGTTACGATATTCCGACCGTTATTAGTTACGATATTCCGACTGTTATCAGTTACGATATTCCGACCGTTATTAGTTACGATATTCCGACTGTTATTAGTTACGATATTCCGAGCGTTATTAGTTACGATATTCCGACCGTTATTAGTTACGATATTCCGACCGTTATTAGTTACGATATTCTAACCGTTATTAGTTACGATATTCCGACCGTTATTAGTTACGATATTCTGACCGTTATTAGTTACGATATTCCGACCGTTATTAGTTACGATATTCCGACCGTTATTAGTTACGATATTCCGACCGTTATTAGTTACGATATTCCGACTGCTATTAGTTACGATATTCCGACCGTTATTAGTTACGATATTCCAACCGTTATTAGTTACGATATTCCGACTGTCATTAGTTACGATATTCCGACCGTTATTAGTTACGATATTCCGACCGTTATTAGTTACGATATTCCAACCGTTATTAGTTACGATATTCCAACTGTTATTAGTTACGATATTCCAACCGTTATTAGTTACGATATTCCGACTGTTATTAGTTACGATATTCCGAGCGTTATTAGTTACGATATTCCGACCGTTATTAGTTACGATATTCTAACCGTTATTAGTTACGATATTCCGACCGTTATTAGTTACGATATTCCGACCGTTATTAGTTACGATATTCCGACCTTTATTAGTTACGTTATTCCGACTGTTATTAGTTACGATATTCCGACCGTTATTAGTTACGATATTCCGACCGTTATTAGTTACGATATTCTAACCGTTATTAGTTACGATATTCCGACCTTTATTAGAGTACGTTATTCCGACTGTTATTAGTTACGATATTCTAACCGTTATTAGTTACGATATTCCGACCGTTATTAGTTACGATATTCCGACCTTTATTAGTTACGTTATTCCGACTATTATTAGTTACGATATTCCAACCGTTATTAGTTACGATATTCCGACTGTTATTAGTTACGATATTCCGACCATTATTATTTACGATATTCCGAAGTTATTAGTTACGATATTCCGACCGTTATTAGTTACGATATTCTAACCGTTATTAGTTACGATATTCCGACCGTTATTAGTTACGATATTCCGACCGTTATTAGTTACGATATTCCGACCGTTATTAGTTACGATATTCCGACCGTTATTAGTTACGATATTCCGACCGGTATTAGTTACGATATTCCGACCGTTATTAGTTACGATATTCCAACCGTTATTAGTTACGATATTCCGACTGTTATTAGTTACGATATTCCGAGCGTTATTAGTTACCATATTCCGACCGTTATTAGTTACGATATTCCGACCGTTATTAGTTACGATATTCTAACCGTTATTAGTTACGATATTCCGACCGTTATTAGTTACGATATTCCGACCGTTATTAGTTACGATATTCCGACCGTTATTAGTTACGATATTCCGACCGTTATTAGTTACGATATTCCGACCGTTATTAGTTACGATATTCCGACCGCTATTAGTTACGATATTCCGACCGTTATTAGTTACGATATTCCAACCGTTATTAGTTACGATATTCCGACTGTTATTAGTTACGATATTCCGACCGTTATTAGTTACGATATTCCGACTGTTATTAGTTACGATATTCCGACCGTTATTAGTTACGAAATTCCGACCGTTATTAGTTACGATATTCCGACTGTTAATAGTTACGATATTCCGACCGTTATTAGTTACGATATTCCGACTGTTATTAGTTACGATATTCCGACCGTTATTAGTTACGATATTCCGACCGTTATTAGTTACGATATTCCGACTGTTATTAGTTACGATATTCCGACCGTTATTAGTTACGATATTCCGACCGTTATTAGTTACGATATTCCGACTGTTATTAGTTACGATATTCCGACCGTTATCAGTTACGATATTCCGACTGTTATTAGTTACGATATTCCGACCGTTATTAGTTACGATATTCCGACCGTTATTAGTTACGATATTCCGACCGTTATTAGTTACGATATTCCGACCGTTATTAGTTACGATATTCCGACCGTTATTAGTTACGATATTCTAACCGTTATTAGTTACGATATTCCGACCGTTATTAGTTACGATATTCCGACCGTTATTAGTTACGATATTCCGACCGTTATTAGTTACGATATTCCGACCGTTATTAGTTACGATATTCCGACCGTTATTAGTTACGATATTCCGACCGCTATTAGTTACGATATTCCGACCGTTATTAGTTACGATATTCCAACCGTTATTAGTTACGATATTCCGACTGTTATTAGTTACGATATTCCGACCGTTATTAGTTACGATATTCCGACTGTTATTAGTTACGATATTCCGACCGTTATTAGTTACGAAATTCCGACCGTTATTAGTTACGATATTCCGACTGTTAATAGTTACGATATTCCGACCGTTATTAGTTACGATATTCCGACTGTTATTAGTTACGATATTCCGACCGTTATTAGTTACGATATTCCGACCGTTATTAGTTACGATATTCCGACTGTTATTAGTTACGATATTCCGACCGTTATTAGTTACGATATTCCGACCGTTATTAGTTACGATATTCCGACTGTTATTAGTTACGATATTCCGACCGTTATCAGTTACGATATTCCGACTGTTATTAGTTACGATATTCCGACCGTTATTAGTTACGATATTCCGACCGTTATTAGTTACGATATTCCGACCGTTATTAGTTACGATATTCCGACCGTTATTAGTTACGATATTCCAACCGTTATTAGTTACGATATTCCAACCGTTATTAGTTACGATATTCCAACCGTTATTAGTTACGTTATTCCGACTATTATTAGTTACGATATTCTGACCGTTATTAGTTACGATATTCCGACCGTTATTAGTTACGATATTCCGACTGTTATTAGTTACGATATTCCGACCGTTATTAGTTACGATATTCCGACTGTTATTAGTTACGATATTCCGACTGTTAGTAGTTACGATATTCCGACTGTTATTAGTTACGATATTCTGACCGTTATTAGTTACGATATTCCGACCGTTATTAGTTACGATATTCCGACCGTTATTAGTTACGATATTCCGACTGTTATTAGTTACGATATTCCGACCGTTATCAGTTACGATATTCCGACTGTTATTAGTTACGATATTCCGACCGTTATTAGTTACGATATTCCGACTGTTATTAGTTACGATATTCCGACCTTTATTAGTTACGTTATTCCGACTGTTATTAGTTACGATATTCTGACCGTTATTAGTTACGATATTCCGACCGTTATTAGTTACGATATTCCAACCGTTATTAGTTACGATATTCCGACCGTTATTAGTTACGATATTCCGACCGTTATTAGTTGCGATATTCCGACCGTTATTAGTTACGATATTCCGACCGTTATTAGTTACGATATTCCAACCGTTATTAGTTACGATATTCCAACCGTTATTAGTTACGATATTCCAACCGTTATTAGTTACGTTATTCCGACTGTTATTAGTTACGATATTCTGACCGTTATTAGTTACGATATTCCGACCGTTATTAGTTACGATATTCCGACTGTTATTAGTTACGATATTCCGACCGTTATTAGTTACGATATTCCGACTGTTATTAGTTACGATATTCCGAGCGTTATTAGTTACGATATTCCGACCGTTATTAGTTACGATATTCCGACCGTTATTAGTTACGATATTCTAACCGTTATTAGTTACGATATTCCGACCGTTATTAGTTACGATATTCCGACCGTTATTAGTTACGATATTCCGACCGTTATTAGTTACGATATTCCGACCGTTATTAGTTACGATATTCCGACCGTTATTAGTTACGATATTCCGACCGCTATTAGTTACGATATTCCGACCGTTATTAGTTACGATATTCCAACCGTTATTAGTTACGACATTCCGACTGTTATTAGTTACGATATTCCGACCGTTATTAGTTACGATATTCCGACCGTTATTAGTTACGATATTCCAACCGTTATTAGTTACGATATTCCAACTGTTATTAGTTACGATATTCCAACCGTTATTAGTTACGATATTCCGACTGTTATTAGTTACGATATTCCGAGCGTTATTAGTTACGATATTCCGACCGTTATTAGTTACGATATTCCGACCGTTATTAGTTACGATATTCCGACCGTTATTAGTTACGATATTCCGACCGTTATTAGTTACGATATTCCGACCTTTATTAGTTACGTTATTCCGACTGTTATTAGTTACGATATTCCGACCGTTATTAGTTACGATATTCCGACCGTTATTAGTTACGATATTCTAACCGTTATTAGTTACGATATTCCGACCTTTATTAGAGTACGTTATTCCGACTGTTATTAGTTACGATATTCTAACCGTTATTAGTTACGATATTCCGACCGTTATTAGTTACGATATTCCGACCTTTATTAGTTACGTTATTCCGACTGTTATTAGTTACGATATTCCAACCGTTATTAGTTACGATATTCCGACTGTTATTAGTTACGATATTCCGACCATTATTAGTTACGATATTCCGACTGTTATTAGTTACGATATTCCGACCGTTATTAGTTACGATATTCTAACCGTTATTAGTTACGATATTCCGACCGTTATTAGTTACGATATTCCAACCGTTATTAGTTACGATATTCCGACTGTTATTAGTTACGATATTCCGAGCGTTATTAGTTACGATATTCCGACCGTTATTAGTTACGATATTCCGACCGTTATGAGTTACGATATTCTAACCGTTATTAGTTACGATATTCCGACCGTTATTAGTTACGATATTCCGACCGTTATTAGTTACGATATTCCGACCGTTATTAGTTACGATATTCCGACCGTTATTAGTTACGATATTCCGACCGTTATTAGTTACGATATTCCGACCGCTATTAGTTACGATATTCCGACCGTTATTAGTTACGATATTCCAACCGTTATTAGTTACGATATTCCGACTGTTATTAGTTACGATATTCCGACCGTTATTTGTTACGATATTCCGACTGTTATTAGTTACGATATTCCGACCGTTATTAGTTACGAAATTCCGACCGTTATTAGTTACGATATTCCGACTGTTATTAGTTACGATATTCCGACCGTTATTAGTTACGATATTCCGACTGTTATTAGTTACGATATTCCGACCGTTATTAGTTACGATATTCCGACCGTTATTAGTTACGATATTCCGACTGTTATTAGTTACGATATTCCGACCGTTATTAGTTACGATATTCCGACTGTTATTAGTTACGATATTCCGACCGTTATTAGTTACGATATTCCGACCGTTATTAGTTACGATATTCCGACTGTTATTAGTTACGATATTCCGACCGTTATTAGTTACGATATTCCGACCGTTATTAGTTACGATATTCCGACTGTTATTAGTTACGATATTCCGACCGTTATCAGTTACGATATTCCGACTGTTATTAGTTACGATATTCCGACCGTTATTAGTTACGATATTCCGACTGTTATTAGTTACGATATTCCGACCGTTATTAGTTACGATATTCCAACCGTTATTAGTTACGATATTCCAACCATTATTAGTTACGATATTCCAACCGTTATTAGTTACGATATTCCAACCGTTATTAGTTACGATATTCCGACCGTTATTAGTTACGATATTCCGACCGTTATTAGTTACGATATTCCGACCGTTATTAGTTACGATATTCCGACCGTTATTAGTTACGATATTCCAACCGTTATTAGTTACGATATTCCAACCGTTATTAGTTACGATATTCCAACCGTTATTAGTTACGATATTCCGACCGTTATTAGTTACGATATTCCGACCGTTATTAGTTACGATATTCCGACCGTTATTAGTTACGATATTCCAACCGTTATTAGTTACGATATTCCAACCGTTATTAGTTACGATATTCCAACCGTTATTAGTTACGATATTCCAACCGTTATTAGTTACGATATTCCGACCGTTATTAGTTACGATATTCTAACCGTTATTAGTTACGATATTCCGACCGTTATTAGTTACGATATTCCGACCGTTATTAGTTACGATATTCCGACCGTTATTAGTTACGATATTCCGACCGTTATTAGTTACGATATTCCGACCGGTATTAGTTACGATATTCCGACCGTTATTAGTTACGATATTCCAACCGTTATTAGTTACGATATTCCGACTGTTATTAGTTACGATATTCCGAGCGTTATTAGTTACCATATTCCGACCGTTATTAGTTACGATATTCCGACCGTTATTAGTTACGATATTCTAACCGTTATTAGTTACGATATTCCGACCGTTATTAGTTACGATATTCCGACCGTTATTAGTTACGATATTCCGACCGTTATTAGTTACGATATTCCGACCGTTATTAGTTACGATATTCCGACCGTTAATAGTTACGATATTCCGACCGCTATTAGTTACGATATTCCGACCGTTATTAGTTACGATATTCCAACCGTTATTAGTTACGATATTCCGACTGTTATTAGTTACGATATTCCGACCGTTATTAGTTACGATATTCCGACTGTTATTAGTTACGATATTCCGACCGTTATTAGTTACGAAATTCCGACCGTTATTAGTTACGATATTCCGACTGTTAATAGTTACGATATTCCGACCGTTATTAGTTACGATATTCCGACTGTTATTAGTTACGATATTCCGACCGTTATTAGTTACGATATTCCGACCGTTATTAGTTACGATATTCCGACTGTTATTAGTTACGATATTCCGACCGTTATTAGTTACGATATTCCGACTGTTATTAGTTACGATATTCCGACCGTTATCAGTTACGATATTCCGACTGTTATTAGTTACGATATTCCGACCGTTATTAGTTACGATATTCCGACCGTTATTAGTTACGATATTCCGACCGTTATTAGTTACGATATTCCGACCGTTATTAGTTACGATATTCCGACCGTTATTAGTTACGATATTCTAACCGTTATAAGTTACGATATTCCGACCGTTATTAGTTACGATATTCCGACCGTTATTAGTTACGATATTCCGACCGTTATTAGTTACGATATTCCGACCGTTATTAGTTACGATATTCCGACCGTTATTAGTTACGATATTCCGACCGCTATTAGTTACGATATTCCGACCGTTATTAGTAACGATATTCCAACCGTTATTAGTTACGATATTCCGACTGTTATTAGTTACGATATTCCGACCGTTATTAGTTACGATATTCCGACTGTTATTAGTTACGATATTCCGACCGTTATTAGTTACGAAATTCCGACCGTTATTAGTTACGATATTCCGACTGTTAATAGTTACGATATTCCGACCGTTATTAGTTACGATATTCCGACTGTTATTAGTTACGATATTCCGACCGTTATTAGTTACGATATTCCGACCGTTATTAGTTACGATATTCCGACTGTTATTAGTTACGATATTCCGACCGTTATTAGTTACGATATTCCGACCGTTATTAGTTACGATATTCCGACTGTTATTAGTTACGATATTCCGACCGTTATCAGTTACGATATTCCGACTGTTATTAGTTACGATATTCCGACCGTTATTAGTTACGATATTCCGACCGTTATTAGTTACGATATTCCGACCGTTATTAGTTACGATATTCCGACCGTTATTAGTTACGATATTCCAACCGTTATTAGTTACGATATTCCAACCGTTATTAGTTACGATATTCCAACCGTTATTAGTTACGTTATTCCGACTTTTATTAGTTACGATATTCTGACCGTTATTAGTTACGATATTCCGACCGTTATTAGTTACGATATTCCGACTGTTATTAGTTACGATATTCCGACCGTTATTAGTTACGATATTCCGACTGTTATTAGTTACGATATTCCGACTGTTAGTAGTTACGATATTCCGACTGTTATTAGTTACGATATTCTGACCGTTATTAGTTACGATATTCCGACCGTTATTAGTTACGATATTCCGACCGTTATTAGTTACGATATTCCGACTGTTATTAGTTACGATATTCCGACCGTTATCAGTTACGATATTCCGACTGTTATTAGTTACGATATTCCGACCGTTATTAGTTACGATATTCCGACTGTTATTAGTTACGATATTCCGACCTTTATTAGTTACGTTATTCCGACTGTTATTAGTTACGATATTCTGACCGTTATTAGTTACGATATTCCGACCGTTATTAGTTACGATATTCCAACCGTTATTAGTTACGATATTCCGACCGTTATTAGTTACGATATTCCGACCGTTATTAGTTGCGATATTCCGACCGTTATTAGTTACGATATTCCGACCGTTATTAGTTACGATATTCCAACCGTTATTAGTTACGATATTCCAACCGTTATTAGTTACGATATTCCAACCGTTATTAGTTACGTTATTCCGACTGTTATTAGTTACGATATTCTGACCGTTATTAGTTACGATATTCCGACCGTTATTAGTTACGATATTCCGACTGTTATTAGTTACGATATTCCGACCGTTATTAGTTACGATATTCCGACTGTTATTAGTTACGATATTCCGAGCGTTATTAGTTACGATATTCCGACCGTTATTAGTTACGATATTCCGACCGTTATTAGTTACGATATTCTAACCGTTATTAGTTACGATATTCCGACCGTTATTAGTTACGATATTCCGACCGTTATTAGTTACGATATTCCGACCGTTATTAGTTACGATATTCCGACCGTTATTAGTTACGATATTCCGACCGTTATTAGTTACGATATTCCGACCGCTATTAGTTACGATATTCCGACCGTTATTAGTTACGATATTCCAACCGTTATTAGTTACGACATTCCGACTGTTATTAGTTACGATATTCCGACCGTTATTAGTTACGATATTCCGACCGTTATTAGTTACGATATTCCAACCGTTATTAGTTACGATATTCCAACTGTTATTAGTTACGATATTCCAACCGTTATTAGTTACGATATTCCGACTGTTATTAGTTACGATATTCCGAGCGTTATTAGTTACGATATTCCGACCGTTATTAGTTACGATATTCCGACCGTTATTAGTTACGATATTCCGACCGTTATTAGTTACGATATTCCGACCGTTATTAGTTACGATATTCCGACCTTTATTAGTTACGTTATTCCGACTGTTATTAGTTACGATATTCCGACCGTTATTAGTTACGATATTCCGACCGTTATTAGTTACGATATTCTAACCGTTATTAGTTACGATATTCCGACCTTTATTAGAGTACGTTATTCCGACTGTTATTAGTTACGATATTCTAACCGTTATTAGTTACGATATTCCGACCGTTATTAGTTACGATATTCCGACCTTTATTAGTTACGTTATTCCGACTGTTATTAGTTACGATATTCCAACCGTTATTAGTTACGATATTCCGACTGTTATTAGTTACGATATTCCGACCATTATTAGTTACGATATTCCGACTGTTATTAGTTACGATATTCCGACCGTTATTAGTTACGATATTCTAACCGTTATTAGTTACGATATTCCGACCGTTATTAGTTACGATATTCCAACCGTTATTAGTTACGATATTCCGACTGTTATTAGTTACGATATTCCGAGCGTTATTAGTTACGATATTCCGACCGTTATTAGTTACGATATTCCGACCGTTATTAGTTACGATATTCTAACCGTTATTAGTTACGATATTCCGACCGTTATTAGTTACGATATTCCGACCGTTATTAGTTACGATATTCCGACCGTTATTAGTTACGATATTCCGACCGTTATTAGTTACGATATTCCGACCGTTATTAGTTACGATATTCCGACCGCTATTAGTTACGATATTCCGACCGTTATTAGTTACGATATTCCAACCGTTATTAGTTACGATATTCCGACTGTTATTAGTTACGATATTCCGACCGTTATTTGTTACGATATTCCGACTGTTATTAGTTACGATATTCCGACCGTTATTAGTTACGAAATTCCGACCGTTATTAGTTACGATATTCCGACTGTTATTAGTTACGATATTCCGACCGTTATTAGTTACGATATTCCGACTGTTATTAGTTACGATATTCCGACCGTTATTAGTTACGATATTCCGACCGTTATTAGTTACGATATTCCGACTGTTATTAGTTACGATATTCCGACCGTTATTAGTTACGATATTCCGACTGTTATTAGTTACGATATTCCGACCGTTATTAGTTACGATATTCCGACCGTTATTAGTTACGATATTCCGACTGTTATTAGTTACGATATTCCGACCGCTATTAGTTACGATATTCCGACCGTTATTAGTTACGATATTCCGACTGTTATTAGTTACGATATTCCGACCGTTATCAGTTACGATATTCCGACTGTTATTAGTTACGATATTCCGACCGTTATTAGTTACGATATTCCGACTGTTATTAGTTACGATATTCCGACCGTTATTAGTTACGATATTCCAACCGTTATTAGTTACGATATTCCAACCATTATTAGTTACGATATTCCAACCGTTATTAGTTACGATATTCCAACCGTTATTAGTTACGATATTCCGACCGTTATTAGTTACGATATTCCGACCGTTATTAGTTACGATATTCCGACCGTTATTAGTTACGATATTCCGACCGTTATTAGTTACGATATTCCAACCGTTATTAGTTACGATATTCCAACCGTTATTAGTTACGATATTCCAACCGTTATTAGTTACGTTATTCCGACTTTTATTAGTTACGATATTCTGACCGTTATTAGTTACGATATTCCGACCGTTATTAGTTACGATATTCCGACTGTTATTAGTTACGATATTCCGACCGTTATTAGTTACGATATTCCGACTGTTATTAGTTACGATATTCCGACTGTTAGTAGTTACGATATTCCGACTGTTATTAGTTACGATATTCTGACCGTTATTAGTTACGATATTCCGACCGTTATTAGTTACGATATTCCGACCGTTATTAGTTACGATATTCCGACTGTTATTAGTTACGATATTCCGACCGTTATTAGTTACGATATTCCGACCGTTATTAGTTACGATATTCCAACCATTATTAGTTACGATATTCCAACCGTTATTAGTTACGATATTCCGACCTTTATTAGTTACGTTATTCCGACTGTTATTAGTTACGATATTCTGACCGTTATTAGTTACGATATTCCGACCGTTATTAGTTACGATATTCCGACTGTTATTAGTTACGATATTCCGACTGTTAGTAGTTACGATATTCCGACCGTTATTAGTTACGATATTCCAACCGTTATTAGTTACGATATTCCGACCTTTATTAGTTACGTTATTCCGACTGTTATTAGTTACGATATTCTGACCGTTATTAGTTACGATATTCCGACCGATATTAGTTACGATATTTCGACCGTTATTAGTTACGATATTTCGACTGTTATTAGTTACGATATTCCAACCGTTATTAGTTACGATATTCCGACTGTTAGTAGTTACGATATTCCGACCGTTATTAGTTACGATATTCCGACTGTTATTAGTTACGATATTCCGACCGCTATTAGTTACGATATTCCGACTGTTATTAGTTACGATATTCCGACCGTTATTAGTTACGATATTCCGACTGTTATTAGTTACGATATTCCGACTGTTAGGCAAATTCGTACATTTGTTACTCATTCTGAAAACCCAGTGGAACCTATCTTATTACAGTAACAATTTTTCACGAATTTACCAATAAATGTGGTGTACAAAACTACGTTATGGTAATACTTACGTATTACCACAATACTGGTAATAGTTAGGTAATACCATACGAGTACGTAGCTGTACGGTGATATTTAATGACTTGGTAATATGTAACTATATGGTAATATTTAACTATTCTAGAATACGTAACTTTCCCAACAAACTTTTATTTTATTTCCATTACAGGTTGTTTTAAAAATATTTTATCTCTCATTCGCAAAAACAACATAAACTCGAAACATGTATTTTAGACTTATATATATAGACTTATAAATCTTAAAATACTGATTGTATTGGTAAAAGTTTCATAATTGTAGCTCAGAAAATGACCGCTAGAGAGGCTAAATGTCCTAACGAAATACCATAAAATGTACGTAAATTACAAGTACTAAAATACCTCTCCTGAAAAATAGCTTTTTTGGAGTTATATGCAAATCAGCGATATATATATTTTTCTTAAATTTCCCATCATGCTTAAAAAACGCTTGATGAAAATAAAACGGAGTACATTCGTGATCCTAGATTACCTATCAAATAAAAGCTATCATTTGTTTTAAAATACAAAAAAGACATTTGTGACAAATTATTCTTAGCATTATTATATAATTAATAATAAATTCAATATATGTACGTAAAATGAATGAAAAAAGCGCTCAATAAAGATGTTATGGAAGATAATGTTGGTCTACTTTTGTCTTCTATAAGCCCACCATAACTTTCTTGGTGTTCAATGAAGACTGTCAGACTGAGAAATTCACTCCTGGAGATCACGGGGCCAAAGTTAGACAGTGAATGGAGTGATTCTCCGAAACTCTCGTCATCTCCTCTCCAACTGTTAGATAAACTCAATTGGCTTGATGAGTTAAAACTTAATTCTTTGGACTTCTTTCAACTGGTCACGTCAACCACTTTAACTTGGACAGTTTTTCAATCGAACTCTTTGAGATATTTAAATATCACTCGAAAAATGTGCCCCAAAAATTTAAAAATCTATACATTTTAAATAAGTTTTGAATTTATTTATTTTATTTGCTATCATATATATATTTTTTTTCATTTATTGAAACATTCTTAATTGAAATACCTAACAGTTTTCGTAACTCATATCCTACCTTGCTTCAACGCACTTTGAAAATCTTTGAAATCGACAATCTTGTGATATCCTTCGTATCTTACAGTGATGATAAACAAAGCATATTGTGTATTACCCTCACCATCCAATCACAATATTTCGTACTTCTCAACTACTTCTCTTGATCGAAACAGTACAATAAAATATCCGAAGATAATCGCCATCTTGTCTGGCTTTCGGACGCAACATGGAAATTGGTGTGGTGTAGTTTTTGCGTTAGTTTCTATGGAGCTCATGCATTGTGTATTCATAAACTTCCTGTTATCGTATTTATTCCTTAAACTTTTATCAGGACTATAAATTGGTGAGTTTAATGACATTTTTGCCATGCTGTACGCTGTGGTTTTTAACCGTGAAAGAACTAATTGAGAATTCGTTGAAATGATTTATTATAAAGACACATTTATTTCGAAAAATAGTGAAGGTTACTAGGCAGCATTAAAATTCTAAATGAGTATTTAAGGATAAACAAAAGTAGTAATTCATCTCTGCAAGAAGATTCAAATGATATTCCCAGAGGATTATTTTCATAGAAAGACAACATACAAAGTTCTTCTCAAATGTTCGATAAGGTTAGTGAACTAGCATCGGCTTTGTATTTTCTGCACCCAATGAACCAGGAAAGACTTACGCCAAATTTATTCCTCTTATGTTGATTTCTTACCCCTCAGCATAACATTTGGAGAGCTGCAAACAAAATTTCGAAGTTTTTAAAAAAAGGTTTTAGTTATTTCTAGTAAGTTTAAATTTTGACAATTGTTCAGCAGATGAATTGAAATAAATCTTTGCCAAGAAAACGAGTTGGTTTCATCAGTGAGTGTCGATTGGCTATTTCAGTTCGATTTGGGTGTATAAGTGTCCTCAGGGATGGGGATTAGGGGAATCAATGCCGCAAGTGAGGGGATTCAGACCGGGATTTCATGGGATTAAAATCATTCCCACTGGAAGGGGAAACAAACACTTGCTATGGGAAACAACTATGGTGTACAGATGAGGAAAAGTGTTTACAAACAACAGTTACTGTCGGAGTGATGATTAGAAACAACAGTTACTATCGGAGTGATGATTAGAAACAACAGTTACTGTCGGAGTGATGATTAGAAACAACAGTTACTGTCGGAGTGATGATTAGAAACAACAGTTACTGTCGGAGTGATGATTAGAAACAATAGTTACTATCGGAGTGATGATTAGAAACAACAGTTACTGTCGGAGTGATAATTAGAAACAACAGTTACTGTCGGAGTGATGATTAGAAACAATAGTTACTATCGGAGTGATGATTAGAAACAACAGTTACTGTCGGAGTGATGATTAGAAACAACAGTTACTGTCGGAGTGATAATTAGAAACAACAGTTACTGTAAAAATGTTCCCCACTAAACATCGTTACATTGCTTAAGTTTAATCTGATAAAATTTAGAGGAATAAGATTTATTTGTTAAAGGAAATGAAATATGTTGCATTATATCATTTTATAAATTCCTTTTAAGTCATTGTAACTATTCCTTAAAAACGATAACTATGAGTTCTTTATTAAGTAAAATTAGCAAATTAAATGGGAAGGCACTAAAAGACTCTCTGGTAACAGAAAATTAGTCACCCAAGTTAATTTCAAAGGCTTTGGGTGGTGACAAAAATGACAGCCCTTGTCGAAAACTGCTTGCCGAAATAATTGATCAGAGTTGTTTGAAGTTAATTCGGGAGTTTAATCCTCTGAATTAGAACTCTCATTTACACCAAAAGAATAATTGCCTTGCCAACTGTGAGGAATAAAATGCCTCATTAGAGATCAGACGAGTTAACTTCTGAGCTGATTGGTGGAGAGAAGTAATTGTTTGAATGAATTTGACAGCCTCGTAGATATTCAATGGATTAATTGTAAGTTATAAATCATTGGTGATCCAGTGCTTAAATTATATATATAGGGGAAATTATGGGATGCAAAAATAACCTCTGTGGTAGACCTATTGTATGCATATGGTAGACCTTTTGTATGCCTATGGTAGACCTATGGTATACCTATGGTAGACCTATGGTATACCTATGGTAGACCTTTTGTATGCCTATGGTAGATCTTTTGTATGCCTATGGTAGACCTATGGTAGACCTATGGTAGACCTATGGTATACCTATGGTATACCTATGGTAGACCTTTTGTATGCCTATGGTAGACCTATTGTATGCCTAATTGCCTATGGTAGACCTATTGTTTGCCTATGGTAGACCTATTGTTTGCCTATGGTAGACCTATTGTATGCCTATGGTAGACCTATTTTGTGTCTATGTTAGACCTATTGTATGCCTATGGTAGACCTATTCTATGCAAATGGAAGACCTATTGTATGTCAATGGAAGACCTATTGTATGTCTATGGTAGACCTATTGTATGTCTATGGTAGACCTATTGTATGTCTATGGTAGACCTATTGTATGTCTATGGTAGACCTATTTTGTGTCGATGGTAGACTTATTGTATGCCTATTGTAGATTTATTGTATGCCTATGGTAGACCTTTGGTATGCCTATGGTAGACCTATTGTATGCCTATGGTAGACCTATCGTATGCCTATGGTAGACTTATTGTATGCCTATGGTAGACCTAAGCAAATGGAAGACCTAGTGTATGTCTATGGTAGACCTATTGTATGCCTATGGTAGACCTATTGTGTGTCTATGGTAGACCTATTGTATGCCTACCAATTTGCTATTTTCATTTAAAGATAACCCCTTTCCTGTTACTAGTTAGACCTAAATATAATGTAAATAATTATATCGCTTTTAATTCAGAATTTAGTCTGGAAGATTACGAATTGCCAATTTATTATGTATCATATATTTGATATCAAATATGAAAATACATACCAGAATATCATATCATTATATGCATTTTTAAATAATTATTCACTTTAATTGCCCAATTATATCGAAGAAACAGATATTATATTCCATCATTTAATAAAAATCACCTAAATTCTAATAATTATCGTTAGTTGAATAGAGCTATTCCGATATTTAATTGTTTCATTTCGGTAATAACGAACTAAAGTGAACTGTTCATTTTATAAATCTATTGTTCATCATCCATTGAACTATGTTCCTTAATCCCCAAAATATGTATTCAAATATCTGGTTCTATCTAATTAAAACACTAAAACTGAAAGTGAACATTCACTCCATTTATTTCATCCAAATATTTTATGTATCTAGGATACGAGAATAGGAAGTCCAGATATTTATTATGTACTTTTTGTATCTAGGATACGGGAAAATGAAGACAGGGAATCTTGCTTTTCTTTCTACCTCTATATTCTCATTGAATTAAATAAAATAAAATTTAGTTATTGAAACCACTTAATGATACCAGAATTATTTGGTATCAATGTTACCAGCTGCATGCCAATCGTTTTATTAAGTTAGTGACGGACAGACAGTCAGAAGCCTCTCTTGTTATATATTGTATTAATTATTCCCAAGGTACGCAAAATTTTCCTTAATAATTTGTCTTGCATGCTTATCTTTCAGATGAAATAACTCTGTGAAAGAGAAATAATGCATGTGGATTAAGTTAATCCTGATCATCTCTCTTCATTAAGCCGGAGCTAATTTCTCTCAACGTTAATGATGTTTATTGGCATGCAGTCATGTGTATCTATTAATATTCTAATGAATACAAATAATACCTATAACTAAAGTGTGAAGTCAGAGTAAGTCGAATACTGGTAGCATTTGTCATAGACTTCATAGCAGTTTCATAAGAGCAAGTCAAATACTAGTACCATTTACCGTAGACTTTAAGTCAATTTTACAAGAGTAAGTCAAATACTAGTACCATTTACCGTAGACTTTAAGTCAATTTTACAAGAGTAAGTCAAATACTGGTTGCATTTATCGTAGACTTTAAGTCA
Organism: Caprella mutica; assembly: GCA_947561585.1. Classification (NCBI taxonomy): domain Eukaryota; kingdom Metazoa; phylum Arthropoda; class Malacostraca; order Amphipoda; family Caprellidae; genus Caprella; species Caprella mutica. The sequence continues at coordinate 61,193 of CANNZV010002424.1, forward strand.
ATTTTACAGGAGTAAGTCAAATACTGGTTGCATTTATCGTAGACTTCAAGTCAATTTTACAAATGTAAGTCAAATACTGGTTGCATTTATCGTAGACTTCAAGTCAATTTTACAAATGTAAGTTAAATACTGGTTGCATTTATCGTAGACTTCAAGTCAATTTTACAAGTGTAAGTCAAATACTGGTTGCATTTATCGTAGACTTCAAGTCAATTTTACAAATGTAAGTCAAATACTGGTTGCATTTATCGTAGACTTTAAGTCAGTTGCTTAGGAGTAAGTTTAATACTGGTAGTGTCTACCTTAGACTTTTAGTTATTTATAGATGTAATTCAAATACTAGTACCATTTACCGTAAACTTTAAGTTTAAAAGAATAATATCTAATGTTTAAGGAATAATATTGATGGCAGTTTTACAAAATATTGCGCTGTTAATGTCATTATTGCAGTCCAAAAGTTAGGTAAAATCCTATCCGTGTAAATTGTTAAACGTATCATAATCCTATTAACGGAACCGGGAGTAGTGGGGGTGGGGAGGGGTTGATATAAATCCTCCCGTTATTTTTTATTATTTAAACCGATTGTGTGATTTGTTGAACGAATAATTCATTCTTCAAAAGTAATTCAATTAATACAAACGTAATAAGAATCTATTTAATTAATAATAACTTCCAAGCATCTAAATTAATACGAACGAAATAAGTAACTAAATTAATGAAAAACTTACTAAGTAACTAAATAATAGAAATAACTAAATAAATGATAACTAAATAATTTAAACGAATATTCTTTTGCTTGAACTAAATGTTTCAATAATAACCAATTGGTCCTCTTCTAGTTTATTAATTTCATAATTATAATTCAACGCAATGATAAATTAAAATGAAAATAATTGATAAGTTGACTGATGAATTATTCATATAAATTGATGGCATATATTAAGCAATTATAAGTATTATACAAGCTATCATTCCCGGTTGGAATAGCAATATTGCTGTCGTGATATCATTTCATCTCCCTTTAATGAATTCATTGATAAGTAATGAAAGAGGGGAAGAAATTCCTTAGAGGGATGAGCTCAAGTCCGATACGTTCATACAAATAATTATATTTATTTATTGACAATTATCACCGTATAACAGTATAAAAATACCTTTTTTATTTCTTTTACATTCTTAATTTCATAAATTATTGAAGTTGGATGCTAACACCATTGATTTTACACATATTTAAATAAGAGAAACAGTTTTTATTCGGTATAACAATTTACATTTATCAATTTTGTTAAAAATTTATTACTGTATTATTATTCCAAAAATAAAAATGATGATTTGATATTTTTCATAGGGTTACATTCTATTTATTACATCTCATATATGAGAGTCGTCTTACATCCCTGTAAGAGAGTCGTATATTAAGGACCATTTCTTATAACTATCAATAATAGAGGAATCTCAGTTTTACAGTCTACTTACAGTCACATCTGAGCTGTAGAGCCACTCTATCAGCAGCTTAGCTTTTATTTTATAGTGATTACAGTGTCGGATTTAGCGGCTAGAGTCGACATCATTGGTACAATCTCATGACAGAAAACAAAATTTCGTAATCTATATATTGGTTAAGAGTAAATACAGAAACGAAAAAAGTTGCCCACCCGTAATAATTAGGTAAAGTATCCTATTTATATTTAAAACGAATGACGAAGTATTATGAACGTAAACAAAATTATGGTACAACCGCAAAGAATAAAATGGTACCGATATTTTTCTATAGCCTCGTCATAGTTTTCTCTTTGGTGATAATATTGAAACCTAGAAATAATTGCTCTGGATTATTTATAAAATTACATCTAGCAATTTCCTTGGGTTAAGATAAAAAATAAAACAATCGAAAATTCAAAGAGGTAAAACTGCAGAGTGCTTTAAATCGAAAATTCTAATATATTACAAATATACAGTAAATTTAAATATACTAAAAATAAACTATTTGACAAGGATATAAGATAAATAATTTTGATCACCATTTTATGGTAGGTAATATACATAAAGAACTATAAATTAGTTAATAGTAATTAATATTAGATGCAATTATGCAATATTAAAGAGATATTTACATAATATTTAAAGAATGAATTTACTGATTATTATTTCCATACTATAAAATTATTCAATTTTGTGAATTCTCAGTACACAATAAAAAACTTAAGTGAAAATTCTATATGTAAATTGGAAAATAAAAACAGAATTATAATTGATTTCTTTAACATAATAAAAATTCTATTCTCTATTACTTCAGCTGTCTAATATTTCTAGCAAGCAAGTATACATTTTAGGCACCTTTGTACCTAACTAAGTAACTACATTCATAGTTCATTAATAGACCTCTCAGCATTCGGACGTAACACATCTCTGCAATGACACAAATCCCTCTAATAAATGTTCTCCTATAGTCGGAGGACACGTTTCGAGTAAAGCTAGAGAAATGGAACTGTCGTTGCTTTCAATTGGACCAGCACCTGTAAATGGCGGTGAATGTCTTCGAAATTGATCTAATGGATTCGAAATAAATATCTATATTTATGTTAGATATTTGAATGTTTTGAAATCTTAAATGATTTTTAATTTGAATGATTTGAAATCTTAAATAACATTAAATTTGAATGATCTGAAATCTTAAATAACATTTAATTTGAATATTTTGACATTGTTTTCAAAATTTCAATGATTTAGAATTGTTTTTAGAAACTATGCATCGACTGCTATCTATATTAACCAATAATAATGCTATGAAGAAATGTCTTTCATTGATTCAAGAACTCAAATAACACACTAATCATTTACAGTATTCAAAGTAGCCCAAATAACACACTAATCATTTACGGTATTAAAAGTAGCCCACATAACACACTAATTATTTACACTATAAAAAGTAGTCCAAATAGAACACTAATCATTTGCAGTATTCAAAATAGACCAAATAACACACTAATCATTTATGGTATTAAAAGTAGCCCAAATAACACACTAATCATTTACACTATAAAAAGTAGTCCAAATAGAACACTAATCATTTGCAGTATTCAAAATAGACCAAATAACACACTAATCATTTATGGTATTAAAAGTAGCCCAAATAGCACACTATTCATTCATGGTATTCAAAGTAGCCCAAATAACACACTAATCATTTTGGTATTAAAAGTAGCCCAAATAACACACTAATCATTTATGGTATTAAAAGTAGCCCAAAATAACACACTAATCATTTATGGTATTCAAAGTAGCCCAAATAACACACTAATCATTTATGGTATTAAAAGTAGCCCAAAATAACACACTAATCATTTATGGTATTAAAAGTAGCCCAAATAACACACTAATCATTTATGGTATTCAAAGTAGCCCAAATAACACACTAATCGTTTTGGTATTAAAAGTAGCCCAAAATAACACACTAATCATTTATGGTATTCAAAGTAGCCCAAATAACACACTAATCGTTTTGGTATTAAAAGTAGCCCAAAATAACACACTAATCATTTATGGTATTCAAAGTAGCCCAAATAACACACTAATCGTTTTGGTATTCAAAGTAGCCCAAATAACACACTAATCATTTATGGTATTCAAAGTAGCCCAAATAACACACTAATCGTTTTGGTATTCAAAGTTGCCCAAATTACACACTAATCATTTACGGTATTCAAAGTAGCCCAAATAACACACTAATCATTTTGGTATTCAAAGTAGCCCCAATTCGCATTCTCTGTTCTCTGAGCATCACCTTAATTCCCCGCAATGCGAAGGAGGATCAGCAGAATATGCCAAAAAACTACCACCAAATGAATTCTTGGCCCTCAATAATCACCCGCTAGGGAGGGCGATTCTTTGGAAAGAAAACAAGAGAGAGTGTTGTTGAAAACAGTTTCTAGGATTAAAGTGAAATAGAATACCTACATCAATTGAATTAAGATGAGGTTTGTATGATTTATATGGAAAATAGTCGACATATTAAGAAATTGATATCGAATTGGTAAGCAGTTCATAGTTATGGGATTTTAAACTATCGTATTTATGTTACAGAAAAAATCATGGTTCTGATATATTAATATATAAATAATTAATTGAGTGGTTGTTTTAACTAAGGTAAATATATACCAGGAACTCGAAAAAGTAGTCAGAAAGAAAAGTGGCTTCATGGTCAAAGTCACCGATATCTAGCCTTATTCGATAATATTTCAATATAAAAGCTACTTCGTGATTATTGTCTCGTTTTATGGGAAACATAAACGCAATTCATTATATAAGTTAGTTGATAACACAATATTTAGTTGAGAAATATTCATTTACTGGTTACATATTGTCTCCACTTCTGTAGTGGGTCACATCGCAGGAAACCTTTCACGCTGTTAGAAATTACTGTCCCAATTATGATCCATTTCATTTATTCAATTAGAAATACTGTTCAAGAACATGTAAATTATTGATCAAATAATTAAACTAAAAAACTGTAAAATAAAAGATCCATTGAAACATGTCGTCAATCAGACTAATGACATGAATTAATTTCCATAATGAAACTTTAGGGCGAATTATGTAAAACTAGAAATTGCTCTTTCTAATCAATCAGATGAAGTAAATTAAATTAGTCACTTATATGTATGCAATAAAAACAAAAGGTCAGAGAGTATAGTGTCCTTTTATATGTTTATCTAACGACTGGAAAATGACATTAAAATAAATATTACATTTCAAATGTTTCGTGATATAGAATTGATGTTTTGATTCCAACTAAGCACTCATATCGTTTCAAAAAAGCATTTTTTATATATTCTATTCTAAGTAGTAACCTCTTCACTTATTTATATCCCTCTTCTCTCCCTCTTCTCTCCATCTTCTCTCCCTCTCTCCATTGTTTCCCTCACTTGCCAGTTTTATTTTCTTTCCCAAGCGTCACCGGTTCCCAGTGCCTCTAAGTCGCCAAATCCGCAAAAGTCCTTTGAGCTGAAAATTTTCAGACTACACTGGAGTTGCTCTACTTTCAAAAGAGGTCTACTTAGAACAATCACCCTGTCATATTGCCTGTATGTTTACAAAAACTCGTACTTATCTCACTGAAAAAATAAACGAATAATATTTTAATCGGTCACATATATTTACATAATTTATTAAGGATAATTTTTTTAAAAAATCTTCATTTTCCAAATATCCTTTTTTAACTTATTGTTATCAACATACATTAATTTTGTCCGGTCAGTCAATCTAATTGGTTTAAGTTGATCCTCTAAGTTGGCCTTGCCACCACTGGCCACTTCTATTTCAATGAATAAATGAATATCTTATTTGGATATTTATTAGAAAAATCCTGTAGCTTGTTGATGGTATTTGACTTAAAGGACTGGTAGCAATTGGATAATGTACATCGAATATTTATGAGTAGTACATCGCACTTAGAGAAAAGAAAGAGAGTTGGTTTTTAGAATTGAAAGTTATAAATAGATTGACATTTCTTATTCTATAGCATGAATATTGAGGAGGAATGAGGCATTGGAATTAATTGAGGCAGTTGCAGGAGTTGAGTAACAGGTGAGGAACCTGGTTTAGACTGAGGCAACTGTTTTAGACTAAGGCAACTGTTTTAGACTGAGGCAACTGTTTTAGACTGAGGCAACTGTTTTAGACTGAGGCAACTGTTTTAGACTGAGGCAACTGTTTTAGACTGAGGCAACTGTTTTAGACTGAGGCAACTGTTTCAGACTGAGGCAAATGTTTCAGACTGAGGCAACTGTTTTAGACTGAGGCAACTGTTTCAGACTGAGGCAACTGTTTCAGACTGAGGCAACAGTTTTAGACTGAGGCAACTGTTTCAGAGTTAGGCAACTGTTTTAGACTGAGGCAACTGTTTTAGACTGAGGCAACTGTTTCAGACTGATGCAACAGTTTTAGACTGAGGCAACTGTTTTAGACTGAGGCAACTGTTTCAGACTGAGGCAACTGTTTCAGACTGAGGCAACAGTTTTAGACTGAGGCAACTGTTTTAGACTGAGGCAACTGTTTCAGACTGAGGCAACTGTTTTAGACTGAGGCAACTGTTTCAGACTGAGGCAACTGTTTCAGACTGAGGCAACTGCAAGCAGAAGCTCTCGAAGGCTGCATTCACACTCAGTCCTGTTAGAGTATTGGCTGATTTGCTTCGTTAGCCGAAAGACACAAACTGTGAAGCCCATGAAACTGTTACTAGAAATGACAATGCTTGGTGACGCGTGTTTGTGAATCATTGGTTTACAATGGTTCAAACTTGTTCGAAGCTGAAAAACTTGTTCGAAGATGAAAAACTTGTTTGAAGTTGAAAAACTTGATTGAAGTTGAAAAACTTGTTTGGAGTTGAAAAACTTGTTTGAAGTTGAAAAACTTGTTTGAAGTTGAAAAACTTGATTGAAGTTGAAAAACTTGTTTGGAGTTGAAAAACTTGTTTGAAGATGAAAAACTTGTTTGAAGTTGAAAAACTTGTTTGAAGTTGAAAAACTTGATTGAAGCTGAAAAACTTGTTTGAAGTTGAAAAACTTGTTCGAAGATGAAAAACTTGTTTGAAGTTGAAAAACTTGATTGAAGTTGAAAAACTTGTTTGGAGTTGAAAAACTTGTTTGAAGATGTAAAACTTGTTTGAAGTTGAAAAACTTGTTTGACGTTGAAAAACTTGTTTGAAGTTGAAAAACTTGTTTGAAGATAAAGAACATGTTTGAAGGTATAACTTTTTCGAAGATAAAAATCTTGTTTAAATATAAGAAACATTTTTGAAGATATAACAACTTGTTTGAAGATAAAAACCTGTTTGAAGGTAGAAAACTTGTTTGGTGATAAAAAACTTATTTGAAGATAGGAAACTTGTTTGAAGGTAGAAAACCTGTTTGAAGATGAAAATTTGTTTGAAAATAAAAAAAATCTTAGATATTTAGAGATTAAAATCTTTTTAAAACTTGTTTAAAATCATTAAAGATATTCTTTAAATATGTAAAGTATTTACATAAATGAAATAGTTAATTACGCTCGTAATATTTCTACAGAAATACATCATTTATTTATATTACTATTTCCATTTTTAAATGATGAGAGAAGTGTACTGTTCAATTGGTTCCACTTTGCATCTAATGAGTAAAATCTCTCACTGGCATTCGTTTTATTTCTAATTGGAAGTGCCCATTAACAAGCTAAATTCAATTGTTTTTTGCAAGGAATTAATAGTAGTGCCTGTAATAAAATTGTACGGCTGTGTTGCTCTTTAGATGGCTAATTAGAGTGCTGCGTCCATTTCAATTAGTCTAATGACATATAATCAAACATTCAAATAGCGACACACACCATGAATACATTTCCTTTTCAATTGAACTTAATTGTCTGTAGTGCATTGAAGAGGATATAAATAATATTTATGTAAAATTATGCATTTGATTTTCATATTTTCATAAAGATGGAGGTAAATTATATTGAGTTGCTAGTATATTAAAGTATAGGCAAGGATTGATAGATATATTGAATTATTTTATACGCGTAATTAAAACGTAATAAATTGAAAACGAAAAACGCTTAATGAAATACAAGTCATAATCTGAAAACAGTTTTATCCTTCCTCTTTTTAATGGGAAAATATTGTCTTTAAAAAAAAAATTTAATTCGTAAGAAATGGGAAAATAGTCATCCAATTTATCATTTTCCGAATTGCTATGTTCAATTTTATACTACATTGACTTCATTATTAATGTTTAATAATGCCTTCATCAGTTTGTTGTCATTGGTAAGCCTTCTTTAGTTCGTGGTTATTTATAAGCCTTCATTAGTTCGTGGTTATTGGTACCCCTTCTTCAGTTCGTGGTTATTGGTAGCCCTTCTTTAGTTCGTGGTTATTGGTAGCCCTTCTTTAGTTCGTGGTTACTGGTAGCCCTTCTTTAGTTCTTGGTTATTGGTAGCCCTTCTTCAGTTCGTTGTTATTGGTAGGCCCTCTTCAGTTCGTTATTATTGGTAGCCCTTCTTCAGTTCGTGGTTACTGGTTAGCCTTCTTCAGTTCGTGGTTATTGGTAGCCCTGCTTTAGTTCGTGGTTATTGATAGCCCTTCTTTAGTTCGTGGTTATTGGTAGGCCTTCTTCAGCTCGTGGTTATTGGTAGCCCTTCTTTAGTTCGTGGTTACTGGTAGCCCTTCTTTAGTTCGTGGTTATTGGTAGCCCTTCTTCAGTTCGTTGTTATTGGTAGGCCCTCTTCAGTTCGTTATTATTGGTAGCCCTTCTTCAGTTCGTGGTTACTGGTTAGCCTTCTTCAGTTCGTGGTTATTGGTAGCCCTGCTTTAGTTCGTGGTTATTGGTAGCCCTTCTTTAGTTCGTGGTTATTGGTAGGCCTTCTTCAGCTCGTGGTTATTGGGAGCCCTTCTTTAGTTCGTGTTTATTGGTAGGCCTTCTTCAGCTCGTGGTTATTGGTAGCCCTTCTTTAGTTCATGGTTATTGGTAGGCCTTCTTTAGTTCGTGGTTATTGGTAGGCCTTCTTCAGCTCGTGGTTATTGGTATCCCTGCTGACACTCATTGATGGTAGACAGAATGCTTCGTCTTATGAGGTAACTTGTCTCCTTATTAGTAGCTGGCTGAGGTACGATATATCACCATGCTAGTATATTAGAAGTTGAACATGGAGACTGTTCACTGTTCAATCATTTTTACAATTACTAGTTTAACAATTTGATATTTTTTTTGTGAACTTTTTGAGACATATGGACGATGGGATTTATAACATAATCAATGTATGTGAACTTTAAATATATCAGATTGTTCAGATAACAATATTTTCACTATTTAACATAATACTCAATGGCATATCGTAACTTCTTAATCCTATAGATAAATCTACCTAACTTATGCACCGAATAATACAAACCAACATACCATATCCTACACTATCAAATATCCAAAATTATACATAATAGATCCATGGTTATATTACGAATTATTCATTGATCCATGGTGACACATATGATACATCCACTAATACGTTTCGAGAGGGTCGAATCGAGAGGCTTCGATTCACCAGTCGAGATTAGTATGCCCAGGCAGTTCATACGGCATCTTTATTATTCTTCTTTATCGCTTCATCCATCCGAATATTACCTTCTGAGCGTATAACCTCTGGAATATGAGCCATAAGTTATTCGTTTCTCGAGCTTTACTGCAGCGTGCATTTTACTTACTGGAGACTTATTTTCCGATTTGTTCTCAATGTTATAGGCTCGTAACATGATGGCGAATAACCGGATCGCAGGTAAATCAATAGCACGTCTGCGAATAAATTGATTGAGTGTAGATGTGTGTAGGTACATCTTTTGAATGAACCGAGTTGAAATCAACATATATTTATTGAAAAAAGTATAAAGGTACATTAATTGATTTAACATATCAATCCATTATGCGAATTGATTGAACATAACTATACATATTTGGGTAAATAATGCAATATGTTACCGTTATGATGATGTAGCCAATAGCAAATTAGAAAAAGGGTCTTCCTGTAACCACTTCCTATAGTAAGGGAACATCTTTTTGTAACTTGCTATCGGTTACTGTGTCATGTCGGCTACTGTGTCATATCGAATATTGTGTATTTATCCAAACCACTAATTTATCAAACATAAATTCATAACCAATTTATGCAAATTAAACATAAACATGCTGTATGTAAATTGATTTAACATATTGATGAAACATAGTCGAGATGTAGTATCTATATTTTATAATATTGCATGGTTATATTCTTGCTAATTCTTTATGTACAATTTGTAACCGAAAAGATTTCTTCAGATTAAAACCAGTTTTAACAAGTTTCCTTTTGAATATAAACAGTTTTAACAAGTTTCCTTTCGACCAATACCTGTCTTAACAAGTTTCCTTTCGACCAATACCTGTTTTAACCAGTTTCCTTTCGACCAATACCTGTTTTAACAAGTTTCCTTTCGACCAATACCTGTTTTAACAAGTTTCCTTTCGACCAATACCTGTTTTAACAAGTTTCCTTTCGACCAATACCTGTTTTAACCAGTTTCCTTTCGGCCAATACCTGTTTTAACAAGTTTCCTTTCGACCAATACCTGTTTTAACAAGTTTCCTATTGACTAATACCTGTTTTAACAAGTTTCCTATTGACTAATACCTGTTTTAACAAGTTTCCTTTTGAAAGGAAACAACAGAGTTACACAGGCTTATATTCTCCAAATGCAAAATATTCTTTTCATGAGTCACCATTAAACTCATTCTCAGTTGCGGATAATTTGTCTAGGCAATTTATTTTGGCTCATCAAAACCTGATGCAGTGAATCCTACATTGCAATTCCCTGGCACGAGACTGACAGCTGTTATTCGAATAAATCCATTCCAATTCCGCCTCTGATCCGGTATTCGGACATTGCCTGCTTGTTCAAGAAAATTCTTTCCATTCGAACTGTGTAATGAATGATTGAAAAATGGGAAAAATCGTTTTTGCTCAAATTATTTGAATCAATTTGGTATAAATGGTCAAACATGTTGTGAGAGACTTGCAAAATAAACCAATCCAAAATAAAATTTAATAATATTTGCATTTCAATTCCAATTTTGTTCTCAGGTTAAACATTATAAGAAGAAAAGAAAATAGAAGGGAAAAGGCTTGTCAGTCACATTTTAAAAACAATATTGTGTATGTAACCACAAACTTATTTTGAGATTGTCCCTCTATACAAAAAATGGTAACAATTCTAATCAAGTAAAAATAAGAAAGTAATTTTCACTAACTATGATATCAATTAAAACTTTAGCATTAGTAACCTAGGGCTGGTTTATCCGAACAAGTTCTCAAAGAAAAAGTATCAATAACTTTAATTCTAAACAGATTTGGATGCTGTCCTTTTATGACTTAAATTTCTCCAAATAATTACACAGGATTAGACAAAAAGAAAGGTGATATATGTTAAGATACTCATATTATGAACATTTAAAGAAATATTTAGACGTATGTCAGAGCTCTAAACAGGCATAAGATGCATGAATGTGCCAACCTGCGCACACCTCGCTTCGTATCAAGACCCTAACCCCGTCTTTGAAACAGTAATACCTAAGAAAAATCTGTTTTAGCAATTACTTGTTATTTTTTAATTTAAGTTGATGATTATTCTTTTCTGTTTACTAATGGTAGAGTAGATATCAATTGCAGGTCCTTTTGAATTTTTTTTTTTGAAAAAGTCAATTCGTTACGATTTTATAAAAGTTTTAGTATGAGCTGGTTTTGGTGAACCAGCGTTTAGTACAATGAGTAAACTTTAAAGGACTAGATATCTAGGGTTAAAGTACATTTCAATGACATCCTTATATATTTTTTAAAGCGTTGTTATATACTGAATACATTAAATGCTAATGATCAATTTAACCTTTATTATGAGATATTGATAATTAATATTGGGACATTCTAAATATATAATAAAAATTATCATATTTTGATGATTAATTTTCTATACATATTAGAAAACTCTAAAATAAAAAACAAGTTTTCGAAATATCATCACTTCCCAAAATACTACAACTAATCAATTTATTATAAACAGATACTTTTTTCCATCGTTAGACAATATAATAAAACGTAAACGAGATTTCTATATAATTTATCGGCCCAAATACCATCTGTATGAGTGTGAACTAATCATGCAGAGTTTATGACTATCAAAAAGAGGTTAGATAGTTCACCATAACAAAGATATGTATTCTATAGAGTAAAACTGAGCTTTGATGATCAATTCCATGTTGTACTTACATGAGAAGGTATGTTTATCTTATCTCCACCTTCTACACGGTAATGTATTCGCTGTATATTAGAGATAAAGAAAATAATAACGTTTGCAAGTAAATAGGTATGACTTTTATTCTTTCAAATCAAACGAAAGATATCAGCAGTTTCATATTCAAGTAAAAGGCGAATTACACTCGCATTTTATTTGATATCATTTTGTATGTAAAAAGATAATACTGATATGAATTGAAACAATATGTAACATGGGAAAAATGTCACTGTGATGAGGTACTATCAGAGAAAAGTGTCACTGTGATGATGTACTATCAGAGAAAAGAGTCACTGTGATGATGTACTATCAGAGAAAAGAGTCACTGTGATGATGTACTATCAGAGAAAATAGTCACTGTGATGATGTACTATCAGAGATAAGAGTCACTGTGATGATGTACTATCAGAGATAAGAGTCACTGTGATGATGTACTATCAGAGAAAAGAGTCACTGTGATGATGTACTATCAGAGAAAAGAGTCACTGTGATGATGTACTATCAGAGAAAAGAGTCACTGTGATGATGTACTATCAGAAATAAGAGTCACTGTGATGATGTACTATCAGAGAAAAGAGTCACTATGATGATGTACTACAAAAGAGTCACTGTGATGATGTACTATCAGAGAAAAGAGTCACTATGATGATGTACTATCAGAGAAAAGAGTCACTGTGATGATGTACTATCAGTTATTTAATTAGTTGTTTAATTAAATCCTTACTTTGATAATTTCTCCTGACTGTTCAAATCATTTGCTATGATTGAATTTTAGAATTATTTCCCCTGGACATCCTTAATATTTATAGATTTTAATGCATCGTTTATAGAGGATAATATTTATTTTAGACACTCAGTCTCTCAAATTGAGCCTAATTTTCCATTTCCCGATTTCTCTTTTTATAAAATCTGGTGAAAGATTAGGCGAGGAAAAATGTCATTTCTGTTGAAATAATAGATAATAATAAAGGATTTGAACAGCGAATAAATTTTATTGAAAATAGAGTTTGATGAATTATAATTACGATGATGGCTGACAGTGTTGTCTCTGAATTTAATGGTTATTAAAATGAAAGGTGATGATTAGTGCAGTTTATTGATAAAAAATATTTTCAAAATATCACTGTAAATGTCTATTTGATTATAGAATCGAAGGGTCTAGGACATCTCGTCCACGGAGAATTCGTCCACGAATGGCTTTATTTTGCATTTTAAAGTGTTTATGGAATATATTTTATGTTATTTTTCACTATTACATTAATAGGCAGGTGTAAATATACAATAATATAATAGTGGTTTAAGCCGTATATTAATTAACACATAAAAATGTTTATCTATCGATTACAGTTATAAAATTAAATATGCTAAACGGGCTGGCTGTATCTTAAGTTATTTACTTCGTTTAATATTTTGCATTAATAAATGAATTATGAGTATCTAAAATTTAGGACTGAAATAGCAGGGTCCTAACAAGAATTAATTTGTGGATACTTAGGAATTAAAGTAATTACAATAGAGGTAAATAATTATTATTATTATATATGTATACGTCCAAAAATATGAAACAGTCCAATACCACGGACGTTTTAACGTTTAAATAATTAAACGTAACACTAAAAAGCACTAATATCTAGGTAATTTTTTATATTATTTTTAGTGGTATATTAAATACCTGCATATTATTATGTATGTCATATAGGTAATCACTGTTAAAAATATTCTGCTATAAAATACTAATTTCTGAACCACTATTTCATCTAATTACCTATAGCTAGCTAATTTTAATGCTGCTATTGATGATTATTGTAGTTACTGTGAAATAAACACAACAAAAAAATGTCTCCGTTTTCTATGTTTATATACTGTAATAACATCGAGACATGTCAGGTTATTATTACAGATTTGATAAGACTCAGGTGTAATAAAAGTGGGGTCAGCCTGTATATCATTAAAAAGTTTTCATTGTTATTATTTTACTGATGCCGGCCAACAGGATAAAAAGATTGCAATAAGAATTTAGGCAAAGACCATACATTTCTAATTACCATGATCAAATAAGGGTGTTAAATGCTTTTATATTTCAGAATATGTATAAATAATATAATATATAAAATAAATGCACACAGTAAATATAATACAAAATAATGCAATTCGTGGACGAAATGTCGTGGATGTAATGGCCGTTGGACGAAATGTCCGTGGACGAAGTGTCCGTGGACGAAGTGTACGTGAACGATGTGTCCGTGGACGAAATGTCCGTGCACGAGAATCGAAATATAATGCAAATTTAAAACATATATAATATACCGTATTTCTTTGGGCAGTCTAGACAGAATTTACCAACGATCTTAAAATTTTATATTTAACTATTAAATACAAAGAATAATAACATTTAAACTCTCCTACAGTAAACTCTCTACCTACCAAATCATTTTGATTTTTCTATTATAACCTCAATTTATATCCCATATTACTCCATTCTCTCTTTTTCTTGAATCCTTTAAAAATCCTTTCACTCATCTTCAATCTACAGCCACAATTTTACTTCATTCAGTCCAATTCTAATTCTACTCAATATTAAATTCTGCTTAATCTTCAACCATCTTCTCCCATTTCAAATTCTCACTTCCCTCAGCTGATTAATAAATAAAAGCATAGGAAGTAATTTTAAAGTACAAACCAGATTTTTCAATCGCTTCAGTTCCCAGCCCTTATTTTAGTCAGACTGCATTGATGAGTCTAAACTACTAAGTAATTTACCTATGCATCCGTAGCTGAGAAACAAATATATGGAGTATTCAGTAGGTAATGTTCTTTTAGTCAGTCAATTCCAGTAACATTAATGAATGACTGTTTTATCCAACTCTACTAATTTATCCAATCGAAAAAATAGCATAATTTTAAACCATTCATATGATAATAACCATCTGATTTCGGAAAAAGATTTCAAAATTTTATCAACCTGCAATAGTTACGATCTGAGGACATTGGAATCCATTTTTATTTATGAACAGAAGCCCCAAATAAATTCACATTGGGCTTCTAAAGAATTAATTATTAAATATATGATAGATAGATTTCACTACAGGAGCTCTTACCCAAAAATACTGACTAACAAAAACATTTTTGTCCCAACCTGTTCCGCAAATAATAGTTCTAAAATAACAGGTATTAGTGCTTTGTAGACAGAAAATTGTGCATAAGATATATGATAAATTGAATATATTTATACACTATAACTCATGGTGGGTGAAATTTTATTTCAAAATCTGTGAGTAGTGTTAAATCCTATTTATTTTAAAGACAAAAATATGATCCCATGTTTGTTTTCATTCTCCATGTGACGATTCTAACTATCAATTTTATACTATAGGTTGTGCTTTTTATAACAATTTCAATTAATTAATATTTCTAAATTTTAATTACATACTTCCGTTTTTTTCTTATTTTGTTTAAAAATGTAATCATTTTGAGTGGTTATTAAAATAGTGAAAGTATAATAATAATTTCTTTATCAATTCATAAAATTTAATTGCATGACTTAAATACCATCTTTTCAATCCTTTCAAACCATTTCTCCTCTAAAGGCTCTACGATCAAGTGCTTTGAAACTTTAAAAAAACTATTTATTTTCATATGCACCGACTAACTTCAAAAGATAGTTAATCATATAAGAATTCAGTTTACAATGAACTGTACCTTGTAAGTCAGTTACTGAATTCAATTTAAGGCTCACAATACTTCAGTTTACAATAAACTGTACCGTGTAAGTCAGTTACTGAATTCAATTTAAGTCTCACAATACTTCAGTTTACAATAAACTGTACCGTGTAAGTCAGTTACTGAATTCAATTTAAGGCTCACAATACTTCAGTTTACATTAAAATGTACCGTGTAAGTCAGTTACTGAATTCAATTTAAGGCTCACAATACTTCAGTTTACAATAAACTGTACCGTGTAAGTCAGTTACTGAATTCAATTTGAGGCTCACAATACTTCAGTTTACAATAAACTGTACCGTGTAAGTCAGTTACTGAATTCAATTTAAGGCTCACAATACTTCAGTTTACAATAAACTGTACCGTGTAAGTCAGTTACTGAATTCAATTTGAGGCTCACAATACTTCAGTTTACAATAAACTGTACCATGTAAGTCAGTTACTGAATTCAATTTAAGGCTCACACCAATGCTTCAGGTTCCAATTGTTATTCTCTCCTCAGACAAATTGTGTCCGAAAGCCATTCCATCTAATTCAATAATAATAATTCATTTGGAGAATTCGTGAGAATTTCGTCTCATTTGGGAATTGAGCAACACTGTCAATTATTGTGGGGTCACATTATTAAATTGTGACAGAAAATTGTCTTATGGTTACATTTATATTATTAGGAAAAGAATGTTAGTTATTGTCAATTGATGAAATTACTTTAATTTAACAGTAACGTGATTTGAATTAGTGTTATATCAATGTGAAATCTGTATTATATGTGTATATGAGTCTCCATATGGGAACCTATCACATTAACTGTAGAGTAAAATTATAAATTGCATTTTTTTGATAAGTTAAAGCAACTTGGAATATTTTAATTAATTTTAGTCAAATGACTTTCTAACAATATATTATTTTTTGTAGTAAAATATTATTTTGTAACCAAATTTTTCGGGACGATAGGAAAATTTCAAAGAGTTAGAAACTATATGTTATTATTTTTGTTTGACATTATCGTTATCACATATACTTTAAAATTATTGATATTATTTCTAAACTTAATCAAACGAAAATAAAGATAAAATTTCATTCTTATTTTTCAATGTTGTATAGTATTTATATTTAACATTTATATAATAACTTTTTCGTGTAGAGTTCACACAATTACTTCGTATAGTACACAAATTTTCTTTAGTGTACCTTAAAATGGTCATTATTTTCTAAAACTAATGGCAATAAAAAAATTAAAGACTGAAGAAAATTTGTTCGCTAAACTTGCTATTTCCCTACTGAAGAGGAGTCCACTATAGAGCAGAGCTCTATTGTATTTTACTTATACTTCCCTCAACCAAATTCCAGTTTCCCATCGAATTCTGCATCTGAATGCGAGCCAGCGAAAGGTTTTCGTAGATTGTCTTCCTGTCGATCCTCACTCTACAATACGGACTTAATTCCCATTGAAAATCAGTGTAGCGCACTCACATCCGTCATTCATTTGCACCTTTCATTATCTCTCTTATTTTTCGATGATTATATACTAACAACGCGAAATTCAGGACTCGCATACACATACAACAGTCGTCTAATGATGTTCGCATATGTTTTGTTCAACAAGAATATTCGTCTCGGAAGGTAAATGAAATTACGAAAACTAACTTATGATGGAGTTGGTAATTGTGTAATATTAAAGTTTGAAGCGCTAACTGTCGCGAAATTACATCACGGTCCAAAGAACTAACTAACTAAAGTTGCGAATTGGGGTAGTCTACATGCAGATAAATTATCATCATATCACAAGTATTCTGTAACACATTACTACTCAATTTTGAATAGACACCAAAACGCATATAGTGATTTCAATGGCTTTCAGGATTCAGTTTCCGAATTGGTGATTTGGAACTAAAGCGCGAGACGGTCCTCCAAGAGAGTGAAAAGTAAGGCCGCTCAAACTTTGCTCGCCAAGAACTTTGTCTTCATAAAGATTTCCTAATTAACCTGACAAATCTTAGACCTCCATCAACGTGTCTTTAAGCATTTATGTTAGAGATAATATGTGAATTAATATTACGGGAATGGTATTAATATTACAACTTTAATTCAACGAAATGTAAATAACAGAACTACTGTGTACTATACAAATGTGATTACGTCTTCTTTGGCATGAATGGTAGGTACTGACTGGTCTTGCTCTCATCAGATGAATAGTCTTTCATTAGCGAGATGCATCACAGGGTTTCTGGAAGATATGCAGCCATCTTCTGTTGTTAATTTCCATGCCCTGCTTAGATTGATTAGAAAGCTAGGGTTCTTCTCGTCATCACACTTGGGATAGTTTTGCGAAACCATTACCTGAAGTTACTTCTCTGGCACAATCTTAGCTGAGTTGCATTATGAATTTAATGCTGCTACTCAAATAGATTCTTATGCTAACTTTTGTCATTATTTCGTACATTGATTTTTAGTGGCTCTAAAGGCTTCTTTACAGCAACTTCAGTCCATAAATCTCTGAAGTTGGCGAGTTTATGATATACGGTCATGACATGATTACCAGAGTGCATACAGATTCTCCTATAATACTAAATGAAAACTGAAGAGCAAAATAATCGGTAGACTAACTGTATCTAGGCTCTGTTATGTATTCCCGTACATCATATTTTTATGTTAAAAACTGTTAATTTATGAAAATAAGCTTTGGAAATATTAAATTAAACGACTGCTGTCACACGTTCTATCAAATTGCTAGTATATTTAAATTGTATGTTTAGCTGTATTCCAAACGGAATGATGTTTTTTTAACGTGTTCCAAGTTTTTTATAAATTACCGTATATGGTTTCCACCAATGCTCTAGTTTAAAATAAATAAATATAGATATAAAAATTCAGTTCAAAGCTCACTATCTGAGCATAAACAGATAATATAATAAATAGGTTGACATTATTACTCCCATATGCAATATGTATATAATATAGGTGATTTAGTAATCTAGGAAATAAATAACGTTAATTATTATTAAGTTTTATTCGTGAGTTTTAGTCATTTGAAGATTGGATACTGTTAATCAAAAATCAAATAGGTTTCTCAATCTCATTCACAAATGCTAGTCCGATCATTATACTTATATCTACACATCAAATTTCCTTAATCAAGATCATTTTTATTTATCTGAATGAATTACTAATTTTAATAATGAATTACTAATTTATAATACTCCCATTGGTACATTCAACAACATCACAAGTCAGAAACAAAAAAAATCGTCACGAGTTAGATGCACAGCCAATCTGTGTCGGTACGGTGGAATCTTTCGAATCAATTCTTTCACATGGACATCTTCCTGAGTTTTTGTTCCAATTCCGAAAGACTTTGATTGGACAAACCAATCTGGAAAGAGCGATGTTATCCAACTTGGAAAAAAAGTCTACCTTTGGTTGGACGTTTGCTTTCGGACATGAAATGTACAGGGGCATATATTATACTCTTTCATTTCAATTGAACCGACACTTCAATGTAGCAAACATGGCTTATTTACCATGAAATAAAACTTACCATTAGATAAAACTCTTGCGAATCATAGAATAAAATTCGTATATTTTTTTGCTCCAAAATTAATAGTATATTATTATATAAGAAAATGGTAAAAAATTGATGAAATTTGATGACTTGCAAGGAAAAATCGTCAATTTTTTCAATTTTTAATCACTACACATCGAATGAAATACTACTTAGATTTCAGTAATGTTAAGTTAAGCATGACCTTTATAGGCATAAGAATTAAATTTGTCACTTTTTAACTGTGGGACTGTAGGATGAACTATCAATACAAAACAACATCAATCAGTATTGAACAGAGTGAGCCGAAAAAAGAATGAAACTCGACTCTGAATCGATAAATGATATATATCTAAAACTTCTAACGATCTGATTTTTTAATTAATGTAGATATGATTAATGTAGATATGCTTAATTTGTAGATATGCTTAATAGATATACCTAATTGTTCTCTTCCACAGCTAACATAACTAGGTGCCATTCTTTACGAAGTCTCTCCTTTATCCAAGCTTCAATGGGCCAATCAATTGCCGCCCCTAAAGACCCAATTCATCAAAAGTATGGACAGTTGAGTTACGAGAGAAAGATGTACGTACTCGATAGTTACGGCTACGGAATCGTAATGAGGAGAAGAGGTACGTACGTGCTAAGCCCTTCATAATGTTCATCTGAAATAAGGCTACAGCTAAAAAAATCTAATCTTAAGATCGCCAATTATTATGCTAATTATTGATCATATTTTTGGTAAAATATCATCATTTTATAATTTTTTGTCCTGAAAGTCTGATGGAAAATGATAACCTACCTACTATTAATTAAAATTATTGTAAATTCGTAAAATTGATTTCATTAATATTATTATTTCCAATAATAATATACGATTGGTTGTTAGCCTTAAGCTAACAGTGTCAGATGGATCTTCCATTGAAAACACAGTAATTGGAAATTGCATTAGTTTGTTTAAAACCTATTCAGACAATATTTCCTTTTGACTAATACTCGGTTTGGGTTTAATTCAATAATCGAATTATTATGAATGAATAGAGGCGTAATGGATCGCGATGCTGCGCTATTATCAATCAATCTAGGCTAATTACAGGTTTTATGTTCCACTGAAAGGCCAATTTAGGCCCCACAAATTCTCCCATTGACAACGGAGCAAGATGATAGCATGTGGAAACGCCCTGAATCTAAAGCAAAAATATATCATCGCCGATAATGTAATTGAATTTTAGGGAAACTGAAATCTTTATTATCATGTTATTATTAAATTTAGTATCCGTTTATTTTCAGAAGGCATATATATTTGGGTAAATATAAATTTTTTTTTTAAATATTATTATTTAACTCAGTCCATATAATTAATTTTTGTCATAAAATTAGTATTATATGCTATTTTAATTTAGCATGGAACATGACGGACATTTCCGTTCTGTGGCGTGAAAGGGTTAATGTATTTTTAAAAGTTACTATATACAATGTATAATTGTGACTCTAATAAAATGTTTAAAAAAATTACAGTAGGGATCGGATTAAATAACAGCTAATAATTTTTTTTATCTATTATGATCGAAAATGTGGAACTGTCCGATAACTCGAAACTTAGCCTAGAAAGTTGTATTCACTGAACAAATATTCTTCTTGTTTTAGTAGGAGATAGTTTTTTCAAACAAAAGAAAGAGATACAAATGAAAAGGAGTCAATCTTAGTGCAGTGGAACTCTTCTAAAGTGAACTCCTGTATAGTGAACCAACCTCTATAGTGAACATATTTAGTTTAGTCTGCTACAAATATTCATAAGTTATCTATGCTCTTTATATAGTAAATAAGTTATATTTCATAAAACAGGAGTTCTAAACTTCTACCCGTACAACTCCTCTATAATGAAGTCATGTATAGTGACTAGCTGGAGTTCACTATAGAGGAGTTCTACCCGTACAACTCCTCTATAATGAAGTCATGTATAGTGAATAGTTGGAGTTCACTATAGAGGAGTTCTACCCGTACAACTCCTCTATAATGAAGTCATGTATAGTGACTAGTTGGAGTTCACTATAGAGGAGTTCTACCCGTACAACTCCTCTATAATGAAGTCATGTATAGTGACTAGTTGGAGTTCACTATAGAGGAGCTCTACTGCAATATTCTCTAGCTACAAAATAAAGAAGTTATCCCTCTGTGATTATTGTGACTATTGTAAGTAGCAAAGTTTGATTAGCTCTGAATTGGCACGCGAAGATACAATATTGTACTCAGTTTGTTATCTCCATCATGAAAAAAGAAAAGAAAAATGTATAATTTAATTTGTAATGCAAGATTCAAATCAAAATAAAACTTAAAGTGAAATTTGGAAAAATAAACTCAAAAATAAATATTTTTTCAAACACTTATAAATAGATATAGAAGTAAATTGAAACTTTGTATTAAAATATAACAAACAACATTATTTTTGAAAAATTTAGGAAATTTGAGAAATATATTAAAATCACAAGCCAGTGTAACTTGCACCATAATTTGGTTATCCATTGTCGGATCCATTTTCATTAGTATTAATATAATATGAATATTAATATATATATATGTACCTTATGTTTTAAAGTAACATGTAAAGAACTACCTATTATGCAGATCTCTGGTAGACTGTTATTCTATTTCTATTCTTGGTTCAAAATCGGATCAGATAATTCGTATTGTTTATCTCATTAGAGCAATAATTAAGTTTGTTTTAGATTAATTGGTTCTTGATATGTTCTGTCACTGTGAATGTATTCCTTAATTAATTGAATGTGAAAAATATCCACGAGGTGTGAGTTATGTACTTTTAATTATATGTATGTCACTGTGTAATGAAATAAAAAAATATGAATCAGGTGACGTGGAACACACCGGTTGGCATGGAACACCATATTTCTTGGCATTTCCCAAATATTATCACAACATTGTCAATATTGCTACAACATTGCCAATATTGCTACAACATTGCCAATATTGCTACAACATTGTCCCAATATTGTTACAACATTGCCAATATTGTTACAACATTGCCAATATTGCTACAACATTGCCAATATTGTTACAACATTGCCAATATTGTTAAAGTATTGCCAATATTGTCACATCATTGCTAATATTGTTAAAGTATTGCCAATATTGTCACAACATTGCCAATATTGTTACAACATTGCCAATATTGTCACAACATTTCTAATATTGTTAAAGTATTAGAACAATGTTTTCCCGATAAATATTGCTACCTTATAAATAAGAAAGATGGTCGTCAAACTACGATTCTTCCCACCCTCTTAAGTTAATATTAATATTAAAATATAAATCTCTATAACAGTTACATACATTGCTTATGAGTATATTGATATAGAAAATTCATTTAAAACTAATAATTTGGTTCTGGTAGGTATTGAAACTCATTACAATCATGAAATTAAATAAGAAAAAAAAAATCTCCAAGCATGGTTTCAATCTCCAGCCATAATAATTCACGGTGAACTATTGCCGATGCATTTTTCTTCAGTCATGTATTAGGGAAGGTATTTCCTTGTCGTGATTTACAAAGCTAGGAACAATAAAGGCTCTCCTCATTGACAGCCGTTCATTCCAATGACCATCCGAATATTCGGACCGAAAGCATAAAAGTCCTGACGAAAGCCTGCCCCAAATTTTCATTTGCACCACTCTCGGTAGCGATAAATCTTCCGTGTTTTAGATGTCGCAAATATTTGGCTTTGTTTTGTTTGCTGGAGAATTTGTAGTAGAGTGAGACTTGTTAGCACCAGAATTAGGATTTGTAATTCCCGAAAGGGAATGGGGGCTTGAGCAAACATCGAAATCAGCGAATGATTTTAAATTTTGTAATGAATGTCAACTGTTTGTTTTTGAATTGATTGTGAAAAATATTCTATTACCCTATATTTACACACTGAAAAACAAGCCGACAACACGGGAATAATGTTGCAGCAAAAGATTTCCCTTATGGCATAATAAAATGAATCTTTGCAGCTTTTCTATCCATAAAGGCATTTGAAGTTGTCATTTACATTGCAATATTAAATCTTTTATTAACGAAAGTCTGTGTTGACTGCAATATTCAATAGAGCCTTTATCCGAGGGAGATAATTATAGTGGTCATAGTTAATAATTTTTTTTTTTGAAAATTAAAGATTTAACTCAATGAAATAAGTCATTTTCATTTTTTTTTGACATGTGAAATAAACTTAGAGGTCACAATTTAATTAATTAATATCAATTATTAAAACCTTTTTTATATTTAAATAATCAGGTACTCAGAGTAACCAACTGTTGGTAGATAAAAAACTATCCAGACAAGAAGGATTTATTCCTGGAATACTCCCTTAATATCCCAGGAATAAATCCTTCTTGTCTGAGTAAGCGGGATCATGGATGGCCCATCAAAACTTTCTATCCTGACAGTTACACATCCATTGAACACTCACTTCCTCCTCATCTCATAGAAAGTGAACCAGTTTCTGTCGTTCTATCCAAGCCATCAATTTGTTTCTCATCCCCCATGGCGGGTGGGAAGGCGTACGTCGCATGCTCCTCTGCAATTCATTTCCAATCTCCAAAGCGAGGATCAAGTCATCCGCAACGCCAATCTCTTGTCTGCAAACTCGCTGACAGCCAATTCATAATTAGTTACTGTTGTGTTTGCAGTGGCTACACCAGCCTTCAAAGTACTAACAACAATTCCGATGGGAGGGAGTTTCGCTAGCTAGCCCCAAGGATCTGAAATAGATTGAAGATGAGCACTGATGGCTGGCTGAATTCATGCGCCACTGAATAAATGGCTATTGAATTGGCGCCTCTCTTGATTTTATTCATCTTCAGTAATTAATTAGGAAATATGCACGTGTATACTACTATCGTGCTTGTGATTTTATTAATTGTTAGTATATAATTGATAGCATCGATTTAGGTATATACCAAAATATTTTGAAAAATATTAGTCGAGACAATTCAATCAATAAATTTCTTTAGCTATTTAAATATACAGAAATATGCAAGACCCTTATGTCCAATTTACTTATAGGGCTTGTATCTTTATCTTAATATATATTTTGTTTCAAAATTTATGTTAATACACGAGAATAATCTCGACTTTCACATCTATAAAATGTAAGAGATCCTATTGTTAATAAATAAAAAATAAAATATATTTAATTAATGGATGTTGCATGAGTTTTTTACTATTATTTATTACTTCATGAACCATTAAATTAGTATTATATATCTGACATTTATTTATCTTTAGTTTATCAATATATTTTATTCTTGCAAGCGTTATTCTGTTTGACTTCATTCATGTTTGATTCTTTACATATATGAATTATATGCTGCATTCATTACATTCGTAAAATTGCGCAATGGTATGTTTCGATCGGCATCTATTTTTTTTCTAATCTTGTTATCACAAATTAATGGTAATCTTGTAACTCGCATAATTCAAAAAGTATTCAACTAAATTACCTGAAATTTGATCGGGTCGACGGTCAGAGTCACGAAAAGGTCATAAACAAATTAGGCGGCGGCGGAAGTATCCGCTCTTAGAGTGCCCGTTCTAGATATAAATATATATATATGTTTCGGAATGGAATATTCCACATTACTGACCACGAACTTTAAACCAAATAATCATTTGATTAAAATGAATTAAAATCCAGTAAAAACAAAGCACATCTGAAGTGTAGCTCCATCGCATTTTTTCAAATTCACTTCACGAATTTTAAACTGTGAACTAACGCTGATCCGAATTCAGATGGAAGTGTTTCGCGTCCATATCATCTAGTAACTTCGGTATGATAATAGCCTCAAGTTTCACCTGCCTCATGAGCGTCAATAACTTAGAATCTGTTTATAGTTCCGAAGCCATTATCCTGTACCACCGATTGCTCGTAGTTTGTGCCTCGTAAGCGGTGGTATATGGACCTGAAATCCGGTAGCTCTCGGTAACTTAACCATGTGGAGGCTCTGAAATCGACATCCTGAAGATTGTGTTTCGGTATGTCTGTTGTTTTAAAACCCTCAGGAAACTGACTCTCAAGTGAAGAGTATCTTAAAACTGATGGTAACATTTACTTTTGGAGAAGTTAGGATGATATTCCATATATTCTTTGATTAGAAATATTTAAAGTGATCAAAATTCGTATTTACTTCTTTGTGAAGTTTATAATATATTCCATTTTTGGATTAGAAATATTTAAAATAAAATTCGTATTTACTTTTATTGAAGTTAATAAGATATTGCATATATTCTTTGAGAACAAATATTTGAAATCATCAAAATTCGATTTACTTTTAGTGAAGTTTGAAAGATATTCCACACATTCTTTGATTATGAATTAGATTATTTAAAATCATCAAAATTCGAATATGAAGTTACGTATTTGAAGAGAATCCGTCAATAATTCTATTCCCATTATTTTGTAGTTGGTGAAATTATTAATTATTTGTCCATCCTCAACAATATGTATTTAGCCACAAGCAGTTTTGAGCTTACAGTTAAATAGAAAATTATATTATACCAATTCTATTTAATGGAGGCACCAATTATTAATCATTAATTATAAACAAAATTTCTCTTGGAAATAAAAATATTCATTTTCATTTTCATTAAGGATTGATTGAAACGACGTGTTTTATACAAACCTTTATCTTTTTCATGGGACTTTACAAAAATTGAACTGCGGAATAATTACAGCTCATATTTTCAATGGAAAAAGACTAGGTAATTGAATTGACTAACTGTGCTGAATTGGTGAACTGATGTGTACTGAAAATAAGTCATACCTAAAAACCTTATTTGGCACCAAAATAGTACTTACACTATGTACAGATCTACTTTATTTACAACTCTAAGTATTATACATTTAGGTGAAATAACAATGGGTGAAATCAAGCAGAATAAATCCTTTATGCAAATAACTATTTAAAATGAATGAATATTATTCTATTTCAAAAGTAAACCATCATCAAATACTCTACCATTATTTTTCAATAGGATGTAATATTCATACAGAAAAGTTTTAGAGTTCAGATCTACATTCCCCTAATTTCTATGTTTGTAAATTTAATTATATAAATAATCATTTAAATAATGAAGGGTTCAAATATATATTCTGATATAATTACCTATTTGAAAGGCAATAGAGGAATGAAAATCATTATTAAGCTTTTTCAATTATTATTTATTTGCAGTCAAAAAATTATAAGCCTATGGTAGGTAATAAGTCTACACTGAGAAAAAAATGCAAGTCACCCTGACTCATCGCTTGAGTCAAGGCTGCAAAACTCCTATATTGGAGTCTTTTTTCTTGATTGACTCTACCTGAGTCAATTTGACTATGAATAAAGAGTCAATATAACTTGTTTAAGAGTAAAATATTAGGATGAGTCAAATTGACTCACATTTATCTGCCGGTTTTGGGTCTAACTGAAAACTTAAATTCTTAGTCAATTTGACTCGTATACATTATATGCCGCCGAATCTGCTTTATTATAATTAATTTAAATTAATTTTCCTAAACAAGTTCTGCTAAAAAATCAATAATGATTTTCATCCTCCAACTATTGTCCTTTTTCTTTTATGTTAAAAATAAAATTAAATTTTTATTACATACTCTGATCCGAATTGAAATATAAACAATTGCAACAGCTGTGAATAAAACAGTAATCCTGTTTGTTTTTTCATTCCATAGCAATAAGTTGAATAAATTGGATTTCTTTTTCATTTCATGTTTCTCACGGGTATCAAATTTACATTCATTTTCTCTAATATATTTTGATTACGCAAAACCCACCACAATGAATTAAAACAATTACTTCAATTTTGCTCAGGAAAATTTGCATGCTAGGTTTGTAGTTCCTCTCCACTCTATATTAAAATTTCTCAATAAATGCTTTAAATTGGTAGAACTAAGGTTATATAACGCATCACAGCTAACAGAAAATAAATTGATGAAGAATTCGCTTCATAATTAATTAATTAAGAAATATTTCAGCTAAACTTTCACAGTCCGACATTTCTATTAGATTGAATGGATTCAAAAGAAGAAGGAAGGGGGACGAACTTTACCTCTTATTATCGTAAATATAATGGTAATTAGGCATTTAGATATCTAATCGTTTGAAATTCAGAGCTTGGAAGAAAAATCACAAGAATAACTTGAATTAAATATTATGATATAAAAATATAGAAAAAAAATTGAAATTGTTTGTAATTTTATAATCTGTCCCCTTAGTTCTAATGAATAGAGAAATATAAATTCGGAGTGGAGGAGACCTTTAACTTAACTCAAATCACATTGTTTTTAATTCCTTACAAAATGAACATAGCCACCAACTCATAGACATCAATACAAGTTATCAATGAATATTCGTACCACACAAAAATATATATGCAGCATATGTCAATTATTATTTATGTTTTTTTACCGCCCAAAACTTTGTTAACTTCGTATGTGACGAGAGAGGAAGCTTGGAAAATCTCACTGAGATAAATTAAAATTCATTTGGGTCAATATTGAAACAATAATATACTAATTAGAAAGAAGAAAAATTTCAATTGAAGAGTGTTTTTTGGTTAATTATGATATTGGATCAAGCTGAAGAAATCCACAAATACAATAATAGAGTATGACTATTAAATATAATCTCATTCGTAATCTGGTTAATCCACATTACAGAGTTCCATAATCATGGACACTAAACATTTAATAATTACAGCTAATCGATCATATTCATTTAATAAATATACTTTTTCTCCTGTATTATAGTACATGTGTTTAGGTAAGAGTTTTTCTTCTTATACGATACTCTCCGTATGATCATCCATGATAGCAGAAGATATATGTTTAGGATAGGAACCATGGTGATTTTCAATGGAGGAATTATCGCCGTCATTGGATTTCAGAGCTGCGTAGATATACCTATCCTCTTCGTCAGCCATGACAGCTTGCTGAGATGCCATCATCAGAGCGTTAAAATGAGCATCACTGTTATTTGAACCATAATTGGGATTATCTATTCTCATGGAAGAATCTATATAATTAGGATTGTGGGGTGAGCAAAATGGGTTACTGTTATCTTGATTGAATTGGCAGTTGAATTCGTTGCCAGAAGGATTCATTTTCTCAGTGGAATATTCGCCCCTAGTTGATAAATGATTCGGTGAGTGAAGAAGAGATTGTCTTCTTTGCTCCTTTAGGAGTTTCAACTCCTCTTGCTTCGCTTGAATCAGTAACTGTCTTTGTTTTATTAAATTCAGCTTGTCAGAATAGTGGCGTTCGGCGTTGGCTAATCCGGTATCTTCGTTTTTGTACACCAAAGGCGATGGATTGTTTGACCTCAAGGATAAATCGTAAGGTGGTTTTGCTCTTGATGAATATTGTTGCCTTTCATTTAAATCTTCGTTGTTTGTGTTGGTGTGGTTATCGTGTGGCGGTGCGGTTCCGGACAGTCCCGGTAAATCCAATTCGACATACTTGAGGGCACTGGGAGACACCCGGCCAAATGTTGGTGAAGATTCTTCACTTTTCTGTAACTGAGAGGAAAATTAAAACATTAAACATCATTATAATTTAAAATCTGAACAATATAATCGTATAGGCATAAAATAATGCAATAAAAATACCAAAGCTCAGACTTTCAAAACTGCCATCAAGGAAAGGGAACGAAATGGCCATATTTTATGTCTGATTAAATAGTCGTTACTTCTTGAATCTTTTAATGGATGCTATAAATTTTCGAAATGTCACCGTAGATCCTCTAACGTGATATTCCGCTGCTAATAAAACCTTGCTTGACACTTCCAAATGAAATTTCAATGCGTGATATGAGACTGAAAGAATTCATGATGTTGTTTTGCTACCACAAATATTGAGAGAAGCAGTAGGTACACTATTTCCTACTGCAGATTATTCAAATCGCACATTTTATCTCTGAATCCCTTTATTCCCCCCAATACACTCTGGGGTACAAAATACTCTTCCTCTTCATCTGTTAATCGGCTTAGTTGTGGCAAATTCGAACTGTTCTTTTTTAAAGACACCGAATAAAAACCTACCTAACTATGAATCATCATTTATTACAAAAATACTTGGATACTATTATATTTAGTCGATATTTTTTTATGGAATGTACGTTGTAAGTTACGTTTTGATAAATTGTATATGATATATAGTGCAATTTGATATTATTATTAAAACAAAGCATATAATAAAACTGTGGCATTGTTCTATCTATCATATGAGCTGCTTTCTTTCGATCTAAAAGAGATGGTGGGGAAAAATTATACCAGGAAGAGAGTTATGGCAGTATTCGTAATTTAAGAGTACCCACATAGCTCTCTATAGCCTCATCATAATTTTCTTTAAGAATAACATTGCCAGTTCTTTATTAGTGTATCGATTTCATTTATCTTAGGAGATTAAAATTCACTTCCCAAGTGGGAAAATAGGCAAAGAAGAAATGAAATGTGGCGATTATACTGCTACCTTTTTTGAGTAAAAATTATAACTTCAACTTGGAAGATGCTTTTATAAGGACAAATTTACTTATAGTTTAGGCAACTTTTCAATTACCGAACACTCGTAGTAATCGGAAAGTGGGTTTTAGCAAAATTATTGAGCCAGTGTGACCCTTTTATATATCGGATTGACCAGTCATGACCTGTGTTAACATCCACTTTCCGAGTACTGTCAGCATAAGTACCTGGCCGACTTCTTCGATACTACCTAAATTTCAGATGAGAATTTACAGTAAATCCTGAGGTTATATTTCTGCGACTCATTAGGTATTATCAGTAACTAATCTATCACACACGCGTAATTACAAACAATAAGCTCTGTAGTAACAAGTCATCAATAGAACAAGATCATCACAAAGTAAATACGAATCACTGCAATACTATCACAAAGACACATGTTTGAAAATAGAATGGAACATTCTGTATTAAAGGGAAACACACTAAAAAGCCTAATGAAAATGAGGTAAATAAGAAGAAAATCAAAGCCAATTGCTATTAGTTTCATCGTGCAAGACATGTTGAAATTTGATCAATTTTACCGTGCAAAAAATGGAGTCAAAAAGCCTTAAAGCATGCTGTATTACCTAATCTATGTAATGTTATATGCTTGTTAAACAAGAAGCTGGCTGATACCTAATTTGTACCTAGCCATGAACAAGCAGCTTGCTGGCTGTTACCTAATTCATATCTAGCCATGCAGGACAAGCAGCTGGTTGATAACTAATTCATAACTAGCCATGAAGGACAAGCATCTGGCTGATAACTAAATCATAACTAGCCATGCAGGATATGCAGCTTGGTGATACCTAATTCATACCTACCCATACAGGACAAGCAGCTGGCTGATACCTAATTCATAGCTAGTCATGTAGGACAAGCAGCTGGCTGATAAATAATTCATACCTAGCCATGCAGGACAGGCAGCTGACTGATACCTAATTCATAGCTAGTCATGTAGGACAAGCAGCTGGCTGATAAATAATTCATACCTAGCTATGCAGGACAAGCAGCTGGCTGATAACTAAATCATAACTAGCAATGCAGGATAAGCAGCTAGTGATAACTAATTCATAACTAGTCATGCAGAACAAGCAGCTTGCTGATACCTAATTTATACCTAGCCATGCAGGACAAGCAGCTGGTTGATAACTAATTCATAACTAATCATGCCGGACAAGCAGCTGGCTGTTACCTACATAATTCATACCTAGCCATGCAGGACAAGCAGCTGGTTGATGACTAATTCAGAACTAATCATGCAGGACAAGCAGCTGGCTGTTACCAATTCATACCAAGCCATGCAGGATAAGCAGCTGGCTGACAACTAATTCATAACTAGCCATGAAGGACAAGCAGCTGGCTGATAACTAATTCATAGCTAATCATGCAGGACAAGCAGCTGGTTGATGAATAATTCATAACTAATCATGCTGGACAAGTAGCTGGCTGTTACCAATTCATACCAAGCCATGCAGGACAAGCAGTAGGCTGATACCTAATTCATGCCAAGCCATGCAGGACAAGCAGTAGGTTGATAACTAATTCATACCAAGCCATGCAGGACAAGCAGTTGGCTGATACCTATTTCATACCAAGCCATGCAGGACAAGCAGCTAGTGCGTAATCAGCTTACCTCTAATTTTAGGCGCATACCTGCACGAAATTCTGTGAATAATAAGAGTGGAAAAAACACATAAGCAAAGTAGGTGTGATTTGTGCAAGAGAAGATTGTGCAAAACTACGTGAAAAATTACGGTGAGAAATGAAACATTAAAGTGGTTAATAAAACGAACATTATAGAAAGGGTAATGAGAAACATTCTCCAGTTAGCTCAGTGCATGATATTTAGTTAGTTTAATTGTCTATATAAACACATAATACACATTATGTAATTGAACCTATGATTAAACTAAAACAACATATAACGATACATAACTTTAGTATGTATGCGATTCTTCATTGAATAAGATTTTTCTATATTTATGCGTCATGAAAATTAATTCATGTTTTTAACCCTAATGAGTTTGACTATCAGAATGTACGGGAAGGTTTGACTATGTATTGAAAAAAACACATGTCTTATTTATAAACCTAGGGCAAGATCATCTTCAGTTAATCCATTTGATTGAAAAGATTCAAACTCCACGGGAATTTCTTAATCAAGAGGTTATTTTAAACAGAACGTTTTTTTTTCGGTTTCAAGCTTTCGAATAGAAATTTTTTTCTATTCATCAGGAGAAGAATGGAAAACCTCGGCCCAACAATGATTTTTTTAAGATGGTAATAAAATTCATTGTTAGGCCCAGGTTTCCATCCTTGTCCTGACGATGAATAAAAATCTTTCTATTCGAAAGATTAAAACCAAAAAAAAAAACTTCAACGTTGAGCTTAAAAAAACACTGAATAAAATTAATTCATTGCTATAGGATAAATTCATTTTGCTTGTAATTAGAATACCAAATCACGAGTTTTAATATAAGTCTGTTAGAGTGAGTTTAGCCTCTATTAATAGAAATATAATCAATGATTTTAAAGTTTGCTGAAAGTTAAATTAAAATTCCAAACACTTTGGTTTGATGCTAATGAGGTAATGGGCGATAAAGTAAATCAAACTATAACTAACTTTCGACTCCAATTAGGATGGATTTTCTATGTCTCAGATCTATTGATGTTAGTAGTCAGAATTAAAGTTGTGGCAGCTAATTAATTAATTCGAACCTTTTTATTTCATACCCTCTCCTATAGAAAATATTTATTGAGCTTGAAAAATATTGATAGTTTACTTAAATATTTAATAAATTTTATTATAATAGTTACCTCAATTCCAAATTGAATTGTTAGATACTTTATCGTTTTTCTGGTATTAAAGTGGGGTCGCCAACTTGAATTTTAATTTTTTTATCGATTTACATTATTTAAAAAAATCACTTTCTTAATTATGAGTCTGAGAAATAATAAAATATGGTGGGCCACGGAAGATTAAGAAGTGAATTACTTAAAATACTCCAAAACTCAACCAAAACTTTCCATCTCTGGTTAGTCGAATCGTTATATATTCTGTGAAATATATCTTTGAAATCTTTCAAATAACTGTCAATCAGAAATAATCTTTGATCCTGGAAATGTTATTAATCTGTCAATGACCGAAGTGATTCTCAAATATTAATAAATTAACAGTTCATTTTAATTATCAAGAGGTTATTTAAACTCAACGTTGAAGATTTTTTTTAGTTCAAATCTTTCAAATAGAAAGCATCAATAGGACACAGATTTAAACAATGAATTTCATGACCGTTGAGTTTAAATAACCTCTTGATAAATGGATATCCCGTTAAGTATGAATTTTTCCAATCAAGTTCTTTCTATGTAGTTTAACGTATCAACTTTATTGAAAGAAAGAATAATACAAAGTAGGATTATAAATCAAGCCCATATATAAATCCCTCTTGAAAACAGGACTTTTCTGGGGAAATAATTGATTAAACTAATACAACAAGTACCGAAAGAGTGGAAGGGGTTAAACGGATTGTTTGTTAAGTCCTCGGTGTCAGCGGGAGGGCCAAAGGTTGTCTGACAGCAGACAAATCACACCTCCTCCTCTCCAAAGACTCCCCTGTTCAGTATTCATAGCCACTCCTTCCAACTTTGATTATACACCAGAAAGAAATGAGAGGAGCAATGTACCTTCCAATGGATTTGAATCTGGAGAGAGAGAGCTGCTGCACTCATTTCGCTGCGATTCTTTGAACTATTTACGTCTTTTTGGTGAGAGAGGAGGGGTGATTTTACGCGGCGCTTATTGAAATTTGGTTAAAGCGCTTATTGAAATACAATATTGTCAAAGCCCTTCTTTGAATCGAATAACAATTTGGAGTAGTTTGAGTTTCGTCTCCTCATTATCATGCAGAAACCACAATTTATATCATTTTCTGTATTTGCAATTTAATTTAAGCGTGCTAATTACGGAGGATATTGGATTGATTAAAATTAAATGCCGATGGATATATGCTGAGTAGTTTTCATTTAATTATTCATTTCCTCATTTTACTTTAGAATTACAATGAAATAATAGTCAGAATAAATAAATAACACTAATAATCGATAATCTATGAATATCGCTGATATTAATATTTTGTCAGTAAAAACAATTAGTATTTATTTTTTCTTTAAATATTTGCTTAGATATTTTGACAAATAATGAATATAAAGTAAATTCAAATCTTTTTCAGTTAACATACTAATTATTCCTATAGAATGAATTTGTTGATTTATTTTCACTATTTCATTCTTACATGTTAAAGCAATAAATCGTACTGTATTGAAATATATCCTTAAGGGAAAAAAGAAAACCAATGGGTCTTTTAATATACTTGGAAAAATTAGGTAACAGAAAAGAATACGTAATATGAACCGCATGCATAATTTAATCCTGTTTCCTTTGAACAAAACTTGAAATGAAAACAGAAAAGATCTACAAAGGTAATATTTACTTAGAGTTATATAGTACACGTGTAATGTTTTATATGAATAAAAGATATAAATCAAATAAATCTAATAGTGACTTCAAACAGGTTTTGTCAATATCAGTTTTTTGCTATACATACATCTAAATAAAGCAGATTATTATATAAATAATGAAAATGTAGATTTGAAAGAATAGAACTGAAGATTATGTTTATATCTTCAGTTATTTTTTTCCACGTGGCAGCTATTAGTACCTTTTAACTTCTGAGTAATATATGTTTAATCCGCTACATTAATTAACAATATTGTACAAATTCCTTCACATTATTTCTTCAATTAAAATTATTGTGCCAAAGAACAAGAAAATGAAATGTAACTAGTATTTGATGATAATGGTTTGGCTTCCTAGCGCTACAGATCAGCGGGTCTTATACCGCGCCCTGTAACCAGTATTACGATTGAATTATTTATGTGTCTACA
This sequence comes from Caprella mutica, assembly GCA_947561585.1. Taxonomy (NCBI): domain Eukaryota; kingdom Metazoa; phylum Arthropoda; class Malacostraca; order Amphipoda; family Caprellidae; genus Caprella; species Caprella mutica. The sequence goes on from CANNZV010002424.1 coordinate 95,792, forward strand.
TTTTTTCAAAGAAAGATTTTGATAATAGAAACCCCTATGAAAAATGTAAACATTTTACCCTTTCTTTTTACATTACATGGAATTACTAAATTGTATCTACATAAGATATGACGTATATTTGTGCTTTCCTGAGCAACATTTACTCACCGGAACCGTGTGAAGGTTTTGAAGTCACAAAAGTGTATCTGAGATAATTTTTTCATTCCCTACCAATTATACTTTTCTTAAAAGAAACTTTAGTAATGCTTGTAGATAATAAAAAAATGGTCTGGATACACAACGACAAATTTGTAAGATTAGAAATTAATAGAATAGAAGAGTGTGATCACTCTTAGCAGATGTACTTTAGTAGTACATCATCACAGTGACTCTTTTCTCTGATAGTACATCATCATAGTGACTCTTTTCTCTGATAGTACATCATCATAGTGACTCTTTTCTCTGATAGTACATCATCACAGTGACTCTTTTCTCCGATAGTACATCATCACAGTGACTCTTTTCTCCGATAGTACATCATCATAGTGACTCTTTTCTCTGATAGTACATCATCATAGTGACTCTTTTCTCTGATAGTACATCATCACAGTGACTCTTTTCTCTGATAGTACATCATCACAGTGACTCTTTTCTCTGATAGAACATCATCACAGTGACTCTTTTCTCTGATAGTACATCATCACAGTGACTCTTTTCTCTGATAGTACATCATCACAGTGACTCTTTTCTCTGATAGTACATCATCATAGTGACTCTTTTCTCTGATAGTACATCATCACAGTAACTCTTTTCTCTGATATTACATCATCATAGAGATTCTTTTCTCTGATAGTACATCATCAGTGACTCTTTTCTCTGATAGTACATCATCACAATGACTCTTTTCTCTGAAAGTACATCATCACAGTGACTCTTTTCTCTGATAATACATCATCACAGTGACTCTTTTCTTTGATAGTACATCATCACAGTGACTCTTTTCTCTGATATTACATCATCACAGTGACTCTTTTCTCTGATAGTCCATCACCACAGTGACTCTTTTCTCTGATAGTACATCATCACAGTAACTCTCTTCTCTGATAGTACATCATCACAGTTACTTCTTTTATTTGATAGTGCATCATCACAGTGACTCTTTTCTCTGATAGTACATCATCACAGTGACTCTTTTCTCTGATAGTACATCATCACAGTGACTCTTTTCTCTGATAGTACATCATAACAATGAATCTTTTCTCTGATAGTACATCATTACAGTGACTCTTTTCTCTGATAGTACATCAACAGAGTGACTCTTTTTCTCTGATAGTACATCATCACAGTGACTCTTTTCTCTGATAGTACATCATCACAGTGACTCTTTTCTCTGATAGGACATCATCACAATGACTCTTTTCTCTGATAGTACATCATCACAATGATTCTTTTCTCTGATAGTACATCATCACAGTGACTCTTTTCTCTGATAGTACATCATCACAGTGACTCTTTTCTCTGATAGTCCAGCATCACAGTGACTCTTTTCTCTGATAGTACATCATCACAGTAACTCTTTTCTCTGATAGTACATCATTATAGTGATTCTTTTCTCTGATAGTACATCATCACAGTGACTCTTTTCTCTGAAAGTACATCATCACAATGACTCTTTTCTCTGATAGTACATCATCACAGTGACTCTTTTCTCTGATAGTACATCATCACAGTGACTCTTTTCTCTGATAGTACATCATCACAGTGACTCTTTTCTCTGATAGTACATCATCACAGTGACTCTTTTCTCTGATAGTACCTCATCACAGTGACTCTTTTCTCAGATAGTCCATCATCACAGTGACTCTTTTCTCTGATAGTCCATCATAACAGTGACTCTTTCTCTGATAGTACATCATCACAGTGACTCTTTTCTCTGATAGTACATCATCACAATGACTCTTTTCTCTGATAGTACATCATCACAGTGACTCTTTTCTCTGATAGTACATCATCACAATGACTCTTTTCTCTGAAAGTACATTCATCACAGTGACTCTTTTCTCTGATAGTACATCATCACAGTGACTCTTTTCTCTGATAGTACATCATCACAGTGACTCTTTTCTCTGATAGTCCATCAGACACTTTTCTCTGATAGTACATCATACAGTGACTCTTTTCTCTGATAGTACATCATCACAGTGACTCTTTCTCTGATAGTACATCATCACAGTGACTCTTTTCTCTGATAGTACATCATCACAGTGACTCTTTTCTCTGATAGTACATCATCACAGTGACTCTTTTCTCTGATAGTACATCATCACAGTGACTCTTTTCCTCTCTGATAGTACATCATCACAGTGACTCTTTCTCTGATTAAGTTACATCATCACAGTGACTCTTCTCTCTGATAGTACATCATCACAGTGACTCTTTTCTCTGATAGTACATCATCACAGTGACTCTTTTCTCTGATAGTACATCATCACAGTGACACTTTTCTCTGATAGTACATCATCACAGTGACACTTTTCTCTGATAGTACATCATCACAGTGACTCTTTTCTCTGATAGTACATCATCACAGTGACTCTTTTCTCTGATAGTACATCATCACAGTGACTCTTTTCTCTGATAGTACATCATCACAGTGACTCTTTTCTCTGATAGTACATTATCACAGTGACTCTTTTCTCTGATAGTACATCATCACAGTGACTCTTTTCTCTGATAGTACATCATCACAGTGACTCTTTCTCTGATAGTACATCATCACAGTGACTCTTTTCTCTGATAGTACATCATCACAGTGACTCTTTTCTCTGATAGTACATCATCACAGTGACTCTTTTCTCTGATAGTACAATCATCACAGTGACTCTTTTCTCTGATAGTACATCATCACAGTGACTCTCTTCTCTGATAGTACATCATCACAGTG